>OZ014450.1:10906126-11015046 GCA_963966035.1 Acleris laterana | reverse complement strand
AAATAAGAACAAGAATTAAATGGACAATAACGTTACGTCTATTGGAAATAATTTCACTCGTATACCTAGATAGTGACATATGCTTCCTTTTAGGTTGTGTCCGTTCTCACCCCTTAATCCCTACTCACCCCTTTTTACGGTACCAAAAAACTGCTGCCTAGTGTAATGGTTGCTACTTGATAGTATTGTAGTTCCTCCTGTCTAAACCGTCCAATATTTTCTGTTTTGGATCAAAGTTCGAAGTAACGTTATCTCCACCTCTTTATAAAGTAAAAACAATGAACAGGGTACATGATAATCATTTTATATCAAACTTACCAAGGGCAGCTCCAGCGTTCGGTTCAGTTTCCTAGTTGGGGAAGAGGGGTTCTCTATGACCCCCACGCTTGTCAGTCACCCATAATATATGTAAATTCATTGAAGACATCAGGTAATATCCCCTAGTCACTTTTGATGATTATATTTCTAAGTGTTAAAATGGTCCAAATAAACTTTGATATAATTGTAACGGTTACGTTGTCCAAAAGCTTCACCTAACCAAACCAATGTACGTACGAGGATAAGCAAGTGCCTTCAGTAACGAAGTTAAATTATAAGTAGGTACACTCTACTCGCTAGCATTTATTCGGTGGAAAACGCTTTATATGCTTCACATTTTATGCATTATTATGCAATAATACCTATAAGAGGGTATGGAATCTCGTTTTCAATTTTGTATTTATACATTAAAGAAAACTACACCACAATAAGAATTTCATTCCTTCACCTGGGGAAATTGCCCTATTGTTGGCGCCCTACCAATTATTAGCACCGTGAAGTTTATTTTAAGGAAATAGAGGCGATAATTGTACAACCTCTAGGTGCAAATAAAGGGTATTTAAGTGCCAAAAATTGGGTGTTCTTTTCTCTTCTCGTGCATCAGTTTATTTGAATACCCACTGTTGGGTATATGCCTCTCCAAGTTATGAGTTAGCCTGGTTCATCGTGGAGCAGCATTTTCTTTTATATCGCAAGGTCATCGCGCCGGTGGTCTGCCAACAATTCACTTACCTACCCAGGGCCTCCAGACTGCAACGCATTTAATCAACCTGCTACGAAATAGCTTCGCTGGGTAACTTTAAACTTTACCATAATATGTTTTACACCCATGCGTCATAATCATAACTGGTAGAACACATTAGTCGAACACTCTCATCTTCAATGTGTGTGGGATGTAGGAGGCACACATGACTGAGTTTTCCAAAGGCTTGGTGCCTTAGTGGTGCGGGGTACTAACTCTTCGGTCTATTTCAGTGGAAAATTGTGTACTTTACCCTAATGACTACTTCATAGATCCTGATTACCATTTTATTATGTTTTACTCAAGAATCCATGAACACCTGTTATAGTTCAGAATTGATAATGAAAATAGAAAACCGGGCAAGTGCACCTTTAGAACTATGCTGAACCCTAACTACAGCAACTAATTAGGACTCGCAGGACATAGTCCGAAAAGGCATAATCGGCGTCAATAACTGGCCACTTGTGATAATGATCATTTATTTACTGGCCACCAATTTTATACACAGACGCCGTTCGTAAAGATACTTTCACAATAGTCCGGATAATAACTCTGGATCTAGGTATTCTATTTTAATTGCACAAATATCAGCATATATTTTGCTATACACATATTATTGTAAGGAAGCCAGTTACTGACGGTGGCCAGTAATAGACTATTTTACCCTATTATCAATAAGGAAAACGGGTGTGTAAATGACAAAAACAAATCAATATCACTCTTTATTGATTTTAAAAAAATATTTATATTACACATTCATTCATTTTTAGAGCCTATAAAACAAATAACATTCTCAAGATACGATGTTCTGTTGTTATGCGTCGGCCCACCCGGCCTCGCATCTAAGACTACGCTACATATATCAAGCCAAAAATATCTTTACATCTAATGTAGATACCTATTATGATAAGCGACGTTATCATCTGCCGAGAGCCCAGAGATTGGGTTGTCATACGTCAGAATAGCAACTAGCGAATTTTAGTAAAAAACAAAATATAAAAACAGACGCGCATCGAATGTAGTTTGGCTTCTTTCGAGACATTATTTTTTTCATATGACAACCCTATCAGAGGTGATAATAACAAATCGCCCTTAAAACGTAGGCCCTAAGTACTCAATTTAATAATTATAAGAGAAACAGACCAATAGGGGTGTTCACAAAAAACTCTTGTAGAGAATGTACTCCCCAAAGTAGAAAAAAGAAGTTGCCCATAGAGCACAGAATAAAACGAGAGTAACAAGGAAAGGCCTGAGACGCTTTGTACTGACCAAGACCTACCATAGAACAGAGTAGTAGCAGAAGTGACAAGGTGTAACATTTTCGTATTATATTATCGGTTCAGGTTCACATTGAGTACATCACTCTCATACACAACGACGGCATCGACAGAGGTACACGGCGAAGGCCGCAACAGCAAACCGAATGTTTCTAGAAACATTGCACAGCCGATATTTCCAACAATTTCAAAATAAATAAACTAAATATTACTCGTAATATTGCGTCTTTGAAATTATCCACATTCTTTTATTCACCCTAATCAATAGCAAGTAATAAATATTGATGCTCTCACTCTTAACCTATTATTATGCAATATAGGTAATAAATTATTTGCGATTAGAGACATTTAGAATTTCGTAATGATGTCGACTATATATATTCTAAACCTGAATTATTCTTAAAACTATGTATACATTAAAAATAGGAATCTGCAATAAAACATGTTGAAGCTGCTCACATCCATAGCAGAATGTCTCGCTGTATCGGAACTGGTGAACGGTCGCCCGTCCGCAGCACGGGTTACATGAACACGCATACTATCACTTTAGTAACACGGATATGTATCAAGCAACTTTAAAGTAACAGTGAAACCATGTTTCGGGAAGAACTTAATAATCTTACCCAAAACAATTGAACACATGCAACTAGTATTCGCCGAGTGTTAATAAAGGTATACTATGGAGGTAATACGAGGTTGGATACAGGTTGGAATATGTTAATTCTGTGAAGGAACTAAATACTTATATATTGGTCCAAATTCAGGTTTAATCTCAAATTAAAATAAATAAAGGTAATGATTAAATATTTATGAAACAGAAATATAAAACTTGGCAACCTGAGTGTTAAATTTAGGTAGCAATATACGCCGATTGGACACAGGTCTTCTATAACAAATATTATTAGCCTTTATCTGTACCATTGGCTAAAGATAAACAAAACAAATGGATACAAAATGCACAGAAATGGAATGAAAGGAGATAAGATTCTTATGACTACAAGCACCAGAAGATTGTGAAGGTCATTAAAGGTTTAAGTCTATATCTACCGCTACGCGGGCAGGTATCTTACGTTCGTAATCTAACGGGCACCCGTTATGTCCCGGGTGGCTACTCGGAAACTACGCTGCGTCTCTACGTTAAACGTTAAAATCATCTCAAAATAAATGTATCACGCTACATCGCTTCCCCGTTTCTACAACAGACTCGACGCCCGGACCATTGCAGATTCCCGAACGGCACTAAAACTCCTCAGAAAACATAGAACCGCAATGACTCATATAAAAACGAAACCCTATTATGCTTCACTGAAAACGAGAATTAAAATTATTATGAAAACAAGTCAACATGAGCTAAATATAAAATAAAATATACAACTAAAAACATGGACGTAAGTCGACTGAATGTGTAAGAACAGTTAAGGTAATAAAACTTAATAATGAACAACTGTCACACCCTGTAAAAGTATCACCTGGGGCGATGCCGCCGAGGGCGCGGCGCGGGGAGGGTCGGGCGCAGGCAGTGACGACTTGTCAGCGGGTGAACGGCATTGAGCTAGGCCGCCCGGCCGGGCCGAGCGCGCCTCACTGGTCCTTGCGAGCCTTCTTCTTGCCCTTCTTGGCTTTGGCGTCCGTCCAAGAATCTGCGGATACAAATAACATTATCCATCTAAACTCTGACAATCACAGCTAAACTTCACACAACGTCTTTGAAACTATGTCCCAGACAAAAGAAAGGGAATTGTTACCTCCTAGTTCATCGAAGACCGGCGCGTTCGGCTTGTCGTCTTGCTTGTCCGATGAGTCTGAGCTATCCGGCTCCGGCTTGGGAGCGCTCTTGGCTACAGCAGCCGCCTGTGAAACAGATATTTATATCTTTCAACTACTCATTGTCTATGTTTATCAAATAAAATTTATTTACTATTCAAAGACATAAAGAAAGATTAAGGGCCTGTTTCACAATCGACAAGTAAATTTATCTGTCACATAAAGTTGTCTCTCTCCTTGCCTATTTTCAAGTGTACGACAAAGAAAGGGCTAAACTTATCCGTCAAATATCCTTTACTTGTCGATTGTGAAACAGGCGGTAAAGTTGCTACATTGTATATTCTAAACAATTTAATCTTAATCTAGCCTCTAACCCTCTTACTACAACAATCCCGATAATATCAAGTAATAAGTTATTTCTTATCATTATCACAACTAGGTATCACACGTTTGCAGCTTCTACAATCAAAATACCTAACTTGGCAAGGAGCCGAAATCCCGCGATAAAATTCAACTTGAAAGTTGAAAAAAATATGCCATTTAATACCAAATGCTTTGGAATTAACTTAACCCTAGCTGACGTTACGAAAATCAGGATAATTTATCAACAGAAAGGATGATCAGGGGGCCTATTACGAGGGCTGCCTTTTAAGTTCTGTCGTTTGCAAACTTCCCGTGATTCCATAAAAAAGAACTAGTGTCATCTTAAAATATTTGAATTTAGAATTCGAAAACAAAAGAATGACTCGAAATCGGCCCAACCGTTTTAGTACAGCGTTCGTTCAAAGTTGACAAGTCAGTTGTGAAAATGGAAATTTCGAAGGAAAATTTACGTGCGATAATTTTTTACAACTTCAAAAGGGGCTTAACGCGACTTCAGTGCTTCGAAGAGTTGACTACGGTTTCCAATGATAAAGCACCATGCCTCCGGACTGTGGAACGCTGGTATTTAGAATTTCAACGTGGCTGCTCTAGTCTTGGTGATAGACATCGTGAAGGTCGACCAAAAACAGCCGTAACCCAGGAGAACATTGATGCTGTACGGCAACTGATCGTCGAAGATCGCCATGCGACATACCGTGAGATAGAAGCTTCCTTAAGTATTTCAGGGACCAGTGTTCACAGTATTTTGCATGATCACTTAGGCGTAAAACAGTTGATCTCACGCTGGATACCACATTTACTCAGTGAAGACCAAAAAACGGCTCGCGTTCGATGGTGTCGCAAAACTCTGCGGCAATTCAACCGAGGAAACTCGAAACATGTTTACGACATTATCAGTGGTGACGAATCTTGGATATATGCCTACGATCCCGATTCTAAACAGCAGTCGACTGTTTGGGTGTTCCAAGATGAGCCAAAACCGACCAAAGTAATACGCTCACGGAGCACTTCGAAAAAAATGGTCGCCACGTTTGTGGCGAAAAGTGGCCACGTTGCCACTATCGTGCTCGAGGATCGTAAAACGTTTAATGCTGACTGGTATACCACTGTCTGTTTACCAGAAGTCATCGGCGAGTTTCAAAAAAATAGCCCAAGACGTCGTAAAAGACTGCACCACGATAATGCGTGCTCGCACACCACCCGGCAAACAATTGCGTTTTTAAAAGAGCAAAACGTCGAAATTCTGGAACACCCGCCGTACAGTCCAGACTTAAGCCCTAACGATTTTTTTACTTTTCCAAAAATTAAGCAACGACTTCGTGGTCAACAGTACCAGACGCCTGAAGAAGCCGTTGAGGCATACAAAACGGCCATTTTGGAGACCCCGACTTCGGACTGGAATAAGTGTTTCGAAAACTGGTTCGATCGAATGAAAAAGTGTATTACATATCACGGTGATTACTTTGAAAAGCAATAAATACCATTTAACACTTAAATTGTCTTTAGTTTTTCCAAACGACACAACTTAAAAGGCAGCCCTCGTAAGGTCGCGTTTATTGCTACATAAGCAACTGCAATATGAGGAATATACTACTTAGTTTTTAGGCAGCTACTCAAGCAAAATGCAGAAAGTGTTTGTGTGTGCTGACCTCAGTAGCCTTCTTCTTGATCTGCTTCTCCTTGTTCTGGTTCTTCTTGTTGCTGCGCAGGTCCTTCACGTCGAGCTCCTCGTCGGCCGCGGGCTCCTCGCCACCGCCCAGGGCAGCGTTGTCGCGCTGCTCTGCCTGCGAAGCGCCAAACGTACTTTAAACCATGTTTTAAATAAGATGAGGCATTTTAACGAATTAACCATTCAATAGTCTGATACTGTATTAGTGTCTTATTTAATTTCAACTATGTTTTAAAATGACATATTGTAAGAATACAAGGAATTCTATCTTGGTTCTTTCTAGGGTTCCATATCTAAAGAGCGCCAACTGAACCGCTAGCGTTAGCGCTATTACTAAACCTTCACTGTCCTGGTGTCAGTCTGTCTGTCACCAGGCTGTATCTCATGAACCGTAATATCTAGGCACTTTAGATTTTCCCAGTGTGTTTTCCTATTAGCCGCTACAACAACAAATAATAGGCCCCATACCAGTTTCTTTTTTCGGCATGGTATATGAAGCCCTTCATGTGAGAGTCCTGCACTTGACCAGTTTTTAATTACTCGTTTCTCTAAGGAACAATTAAATGTGATAGTCCATTTTAACTTATTATAAGTAACATGTTATGTAACAAAACAAATCATTTCATTTCTGTGGCTAAATCGCTTGGAGGTGACCCGATTCTGATTACATAATCAAGGTGACACAGTCACTATTTTAAATATCTGTACCATTCACATGTCTCGCTGGCGTGATGTGTGGTTCAGAGATGAAGGTAAGGTTAGGCTTGGTTGCTTACCGCCTTGAGCACTCGCTGCAGCTCCTCGACTTGCGCCTGCAGCGCGCGCGCCGCCTCCTCGTCCACGCGCGGACCTTGTAGGGTCACCACCTGTTGACACACCACCATTAAAATAATGCCATTCATTTACAGATCCAATACCCGTACTATAACCAGTTAAAAGAGTCCATTTTGTATGTGAATCAGAGATCGGGTGATGAGAGTAAAATTCTAGGAATTGGTAAAAATATTAATAAATAAAATAAACCAATATCAGGGTACAACCTTACACATTGACCTAGTCCCAAACTAAGCTCTAGGCTTGTACTATGGGTACTAGACAATGATAAACATACTTTAATACATAGAAAGCATCCAAGAGGAACCAATACCCGCACTCATCACACAAAAATATGGCTTCACCGGAATTTGATCCCGGGATCGGGTGATTGCTAGCTTTGCACTACCAACTAGGCTAACACAATTGATGATCATTCTCAAACATACTTTTGGAATCATATGATGGTAAAGAGACTTCCGGCCACAGCAGTCAGTCAGTTGATTGTTGTGTTAGCCCTAATGCAAACTTATAGAAGTATGATTTTAAGTAAAGACTCTTTTAGGACCTAGAGTGTACAACTACTGACAACCTGAATCATATGTAGATATGTCCAATTCTATAGTGAAATATTTTAAATATGAACTAGAATGTCTATTGTTTGAATGCTATTAAAAATAAAAGATATGCTTTGTATTAACAATAGGTAATATTCCTTACCTAAATTTACAAATACAGTTACATATTTAACTTGTAAAATAAAAACTGTAATTTATTTTCTCTTCCACTAATGACTTCATCTGTTGAGCAGATTTCAAAATGTTTTTTATATGTACCCTTAAAACATTCTTATTTTGGATACATGCAATTGACAAATGCATCAATTCAGCTTGGTCATGGTCAGTTAAGCAGCTTGGTATGCATCATATTCCATCCCCAGTGGCCATCATGAACAAATTAACTTTTCTAGGTTAACTACACAATCAAAGTGCCTTCTGTGATTAATCAAAGCTCTTATGGTCAAGAAAAATCATTGTATGTAAAAGGTGACTGAAATCATTCCTTCATCCTACATCCTACAGAAACCAATGTAGTTTAAGATAAAAAGATCCTTGGTCCAGACAACTGACTGAAATCATTTCTGCACAAATTAAAACCTTTTGGTAAAATGCTTAAGATTAGAAGCATTTGAACCAGCCATCCATTTAGGTTGAGGACAATAAATTGGAAATTGCGCAAAGGTCCATTCCAGGATTCATTGATAGTAAATGCTATTTGTCACTGGTCGGGCAGCTAAAATCCTTTGTCAGTCTAAGACAAAAACTTTTTTTTTGCATAACCAGTAACTGACCATTAAACTAATCTACCTACTTCACAGTAAACTAAAATGAGTTATGTGGAATTATGATGGTATTTTCTTTGTAATATTGTGGACCCCCTTAACATGTCAGGATACACTTAGGTCTGTATATTTATGTCTTTGAACTGTGAGTTAAAAACTTTAACTTTCCGTCTTAATTTTAGGTTTGTAGATAAAAAGTATCTGGCTAGAAGCATTGCAGACCAGTGTCATCAAAAGAACTCATGTTGCAAATTCTAGTTAGATTTAAAACTGTAGAAAATAAATCATTTTCTTTTGTATTCTAATTGGATAAATACTCATACACATGTAAATTTACACTTATTTATGTGATAGTAGCAAACATACCCTGACGGTTTCCTCTATATGCTCCTCTGCAGGGCGGGCCGCTTCCACATCAGCATCCTTGACCTTCTTGTTTCTGTTCTTCTTGGCTGGGCTCTCCTTCTTCTCCTTTTCCTTCTCCTCAGGGCTCTTCACCTTTTTCTGGCTCTTCTTTGGCACCTCCTGCCAACCTCCATCATCAAAGTCAGCTGGCTTCTCAGCCTCAAGAGCTTTACCCTTCTTGCCTTTCTTAGCCTCTGTCGCAGTTTCCTTCTTCACCTGCTTTTCCGGCTTGGACTTGGGCTTCTCGACCTCCTTTTTCTCCTTGGCTGGAGATTTCTTCGCGCCCTCAGACTTCTTCGACTCATCGCTCGACGTGCGGTTTGGAGAAGATTTCTACAACACATAAACGTTCCTTTTAAGGCTTAATCCCTTAAGAACTACACCTAGTCAGCCGCCGATCACTATTTCCCGGTATAATGACGAGCATATGCTTGCAGGTTAAAAATAAAATGAGCACACGATGAGTACTAGACGCGGCAATAAATCGTAACAGACCGCCGTAACTCACCTTCTCCTTCAGTTTCCTCTTCTTGTTCGAGGATTTCCTATCGTCGATCACAAGCGGCAGCTTGTCGAACTGTGGCTGTTCCGCGGAGTGGAACCCAAAGATAAATACGAGCGCTGCGCACAGTAAAACAACCGCCACCGCGGCCGCGGGGAATAGAAACTGCGCGCTCGTCACCTGGGTCAGTAGTTCCATCGTGGGGCTTTAATTTGTAACTGTCTAAAATATATAGTTCACATATAAAGGTATCGATAAGGTATGATAATGTTGAACTAATTAATTCCTCAGCGATAAAAGCAGACACGGAGACATGATGACGCGGCTGTGACGTGCCAATAATCGCGATTGGAAACTTGGAAAGCGTTCGGATATACAGTACCACAATGATCCACGCAGTCGACACGACAGTTTTGTTGAGCAAAAGCAAGTGGCGCCCCTAGTTTATTAATATGGAACTGGTTAAGTCTACATAATAAAATTAATAAACAGGGTGACAGGTAACTCGACCTAATCCTTGAAACGGTCTGAAACGGATTATACTAGAGCTAATTTATAATAAATTTGCCCCACTTAACTGAGGTTCTAATGTTATTGGTGTTCAGGCTATTTAAATTTCTAGGTATTTTAAAAAAATCCGTCATTTGATCTAAAACTCAATTCTGAAAAAAATCTTAACTCTGGGAACTAACTATGCATTTTTCTAATAGCTGATGAATGAGAAAATGAATCAAACGATAAAGCCTATTCCAATATTCCAATAACCTCAGAAATAAAAGCTTCTCAAGTCACAAATCAGTCTTTTATTTTAAAAAAATCTGTGGACGAGGATTATTCCAAAAAAACAAGGATAAAATTGCCATAATTTACATAGTCCTGCCATAAGTTCTGTCCCTGAGGCTTAGTGAAATAAAACTAATGTATGGATACTTTTTTACAATAAAGTTTATATTAATTAATACTATATTAGTGAATAACGGGAGGATTTAAAGCGAGGGCCATAGATGACTCACGAGCAAGTGAAGGATACTAACGACTGAATCACGAGCGTAGCAAGTAATTCAAGTGCTAGGATCCTGAGCGACGCGAGTAATTCATGGCCCTCGATATAAATCCGTTTTATTCAAGAGTTGCATAGTTATACCATTATTTATACCATGACTACGAGAAAAAGGAATATTCAAAATGGCGCCAATTTACCTACTAATGACAGCAAATGATACAAAACTTTTTTTTTAATCTATACTCCTTGTCGTTAATGTCGACCAATCAAATCTCGAGGAGTTATTTGCACAAGGAGTTTGTATATCGAGTATTCTTTGCACTGTATCGCGTCTTTTTTGCGCACGGAGGTTGTATAGCATTGAGATGGATGTCATGTCGAATATATCGAATAGGTATATATATATATTGGTGGCGTGTAAACGCACTTTTAATCACTGTTTCAGTGATTAAAAGTGCTTGTTATTCACTGTTTTTAGTGAATAAAATAAGCTTTTTATAGGGGGACTGGTATAAAAGCCTTTTTTATATACATTTTTAAGAACTATCGTTAATTTCGAATGGTTGCCTCAATATTTAAACGTTTTTTTTTTTCAATTTACGGTAGGTATCTATCATCAGAAGCACGCTAGATTTTTCTGCTAATTTCAGTTTTTAATAGTGGTTAAAAGTAGATCTTATATCTAGACACGCGGCAGCGTGTCCAGCCAAGTTCAAGAAAAAGGAACTGGCGAGCGCAGCCGTGTGTTATTTACACGAACCGCTTGGAGCCACTTTTGACCCCTCAATAACTCCAAATCTACTTAACATAAAAACATGAAATTTGGTATATGTATTAAAACCCTTTAGATCAACTAGAACCCTAAATTTCATAAATAAAAGTGAAACGGTTATTGAGATATAAACGTCTAAAAATCGGCATTTTTACCACTGACTGACTGACTGACTGACTGACTGACTGACTGACTAATCATCAAAAACCTAACCCACTTCCAGGTGACCTAGAAGGTTGAAATTTGGCATACAGATGGGTAATTATGCGTATACAAATAAAAAAATCTGAAAACAGTGATTTTATAAGTTTTATTATTATTATTATTTTATTTTATTATTTATGCTAGTTACCTCAGAACTCCGTCATTTATTAACCGATTTGGAAAATTCTTTTTTTGTTTGAAAGGGCACACTGTCTGATTGGTCCCAATGTCACCAGGTCAGAATCTGATGATGGGGTCCTGGAGAAATTGAGGGAACTCTTCAAATAATTTGGGTATAGCTATATCGATTTGGGTATTTTATATATATATACGAGTATATAGCATACATATATTAACTCGTGCATATATGCTTTTGAAAAGCACTATTTGGTGAAGTAAAACTGATGATGATGAATGAAGATCACAGATTCACCGGAACTACTCAGTAATTAATGTTTGTTTATTGAAACGCATGCCAACTTATTTGACAAAAATAAATGATATCCCATCAAAAACATACATGTGAAAATGCAAGCCAAGTTCAATGTTAAGAATATGCAATGCGTGTTTATCGACTTCACTGACAAAAAAAATGAGATCTAGATGGGTGCCAAGTTCCGTAGATAATCCTGATATTTATTTATTAAGAACATACCTACAACATTCTAAAATAAATTAAAAACACAATTTCTTATTTTTTCTGCTACAACAATATTTGCTATTAAGTATAACTTCTTATATTTCAACACCCAAATTATTTACACAAAGCAAATAACTTAGGATAAACTGAAGCTTAAAATCTGACTTGGCTAGTTTTCATATTTGTTATACGCAAGTTACTGTATTTTTATATTGTATGGTCATATTTTACTCTTCAAAATAATTGACTTGCTGGTAAAAAACTAGCCAAGTCAGATTTTGAGCTTCAGTTTATCCTAGTTATTTGCTTTGTGTAAATAATTTGGGTGTTGAAATTGTTGAGGTTGTATGTAGAATGTAGATTTACATTGGCAGCTTACAGCAGAGCTTTATGATTTGTATTTGACATGTGTTGTATATTATATAAGATGGTGTGCTCGCTATAAAAATATAATGTTTTAAAATATTTAAGCCTTCTTCTTCCTCATTATTTAACATGGTAGCAGAGCGTTTGTGAAATAAAAAACAAGTAAGTAGTTAATATGAATAATATCGTAATACCAATTTTTGACGGAAAGGATTATGCAAATTGGAAGATTAGAATATTGAAATTTCTTCAATTTAAGAAATGTAAGGATGTAGCTATTAGACTAAAGACGGGAAAAGATGATGCTGTTCAGTGGAATGAGATGGATGTCCAAGCTACAAATTATATATACAGCGCGATTACAAACCAACAGTTGGAATATATTAGTGAGCTAGAGTCAGCATACAAAATTATGTTGAAATTTGATGAAATGTATTTAAAGCAATCTACAGCGTTACAAATTGTATGCAGAAACAATTTAGAAAATATAAAGCTAGCGAAATATTCGGATGTTAATATTTTCTTCGACGAATTCGAACGAAATGTCAATGATTTAAAAAATGCTGGAGCCAAGATGTCAGAAAATGAAAAATTAAACTATATGCTTAAAGCATTGCCCGGTAGTTACAGTTATATTGGAGATTTAATAGACGTGTTACCAGAAGATGAAAGAACCGTTGAATATTTAAAAAGTAAAATAAGAATGAAGAATATCCAAAGTTTAAACGAAGAAATGCCGAGTACGTCAAACGCATTCAAAGTGGAATCGGAGAACAAACCAACATGTTTTACCTGCGGAAAAGTCGGACATATACAAAGGGACTGTTGGCATGGAAACCGCGGTCGCGGACGCGGACATTATGCTCGAAATCGTGGTCATGGACGTGGTCACTACAATTTTGGACCAAATAGAGGCAGAGGAAATTATAATAACACGGAATATTCTAAAAAAAGCTTTCACACATGTATTGTGAACAATTCGACGATAAATGAAGATGCTCTTAATAAGGCAGGACAGATAAATTGGCTTTTAGACAGCGGATGTACAGACCACATATTAAATACCGACGAATATTTCGAAAAATTTGTAACACTAAAAGAACCAATAAACGTGAAGGTTGGTGATGGAAGAATATTGAAAGCAACAAAGGTTGGAAGCATTACGACATACTTTCCTGTATATAGGAATAGAAACAAAGTGATAATAGACAATGTATTTTACGTAAAAGAGATGAAAGGTAACTTATTAAGCTATTCGAAGATCACAGATAATCACACGATAGTTTCGACAGGATATTCAACGAAGATATATAACATGAATAGAGAATTGATAGCAATTGCGAAGAAAGATGAGAGACTTTACAAAGTAACCAGTTTTGTATGTAAAGAAATACGTGTAAATGCGGCAAATTGTAATATGACATTGAAAGAAAAGCTGCACCGAACTTTTGGTCACATAAACTTCAATTATATTGACATGATGTGTAAAAACCAAATATTAGAAGGATTGCCTGAACAAATTGAAACGGATTACATGAAGTGTGCTATTTGCATCGAAAATAAAATGCACAATTTGCCATTTAGCAACAATAGAACTAAGGCTGAAGATATATTAGATATTGTACACACAGATGTTAACGGACCGCATAGAACTACGGGATATCAAGGAGAAAAATATTTTTTAACATTCATAGATGATTTCAGCAAGTTAGCGAGAGTGTATTGTATTCAATCAAAGGAACAAGTTTATGAATGTTTCACAGAATACGTCAATCAAATGCAAAATATTACTGGGAAAATGATTAAAGAACTACGATGTGACAACGGAAAGGAGTACATAAACAGCAGAATATTTCACTTCGCCAGAGAAAAGGGAATAATGATCAAGCCATGCCCAGCATATGTTCATGAATTAAATGGTACAGCGGAAAGATACAATAATAGATCGATAATGGACGTGGCACGATGTCTATTAGCTGAAGCAAAGGTTGACAGACGTTATTGGCCAGAAGCTATTAAGACCGCTACTTATTTAAAAAACCGTATAATGACAAATACCCCAGAAAGGAAGACGCCGTTTGAAATATTTTTCCATGAGAAACCAACTGCAAAATACTTGAGAATGTACGGTAGTAAAGTTTATGTTAGAGTACCTGAAGAAAGAAGAAGATCAAAATGGGATAAAAAAGCAGAAATGGGTATTTTACTAGGATATACAGATGTTGGATACAAAGTACTGATCAATAATAGAGTAGTGGTTGCAAGACACGTGGATATAATTGAGGAAGATGTTAAGCTTATTACTTTTAATGACAACGAAGAAGAAAATAAAAAAGATGAAGATAAATGGGAAGATAGCCTAGATGAAATTGAAACAGAAAATCAGATATTGAATGATAAAGAAGCTGGAGAGATAATGAATAATGAGAGGAGAATTTCTAAGAGACAAATTAAAGCACCACAGCGATTTGATGAAGAATTTGGCTACTACTGTATAACTGTTAATTTTTGTGATGCGATGATTCCAGATACTTTTCAGGAGGCGACTAGTTACGTGTGACGAGGCTGAACAGTGGAGAGAGGCTATGGACCGTGAAATGAACAGCCTGGTGAAAAATGATACTTGGACCTTGGTGAACGCACCACCGAAAAAGGAGGTATTAGATGTAAAATGGGTTTACAAGAAAAAGTCAGTTGATCTCTTTAAAGCCAGGTTAGTAGTAAGAGGTTTCCAACAAACCACTAATGTTGATGATACGTATTCACCTGTTGCCAGGATGCAAACTTTGAAATTGTTGTTATCGTATTGTTGTCAATTTAATTTACATGTACATCAAATGGATGTAGAGACTGCATTTTTGAACGGTAAAGTGTTATCAGAAGTCTATGTTAAACAGCCTCTTGGTTATGAAGACGGTACTGACAAAGTATATAGGCTGTACAAATCTCTTTATGGTTTAAAAGAAAGCCCGCGTGCATGGTATGAATGTTTTAATAATTTTGTAACAATTATTGGCTTTCAAAGGAGTAAATATGACTATTGTCTTTATGTCAAAACAGACAATAACCAAACTGTATATATTTTAGTTTATGTCGATGACTTATTGATTGCTTGCGAAGATGAGCAAATGGTTATTACGATTAAAAATAAATTGAGTAATCACTTTAAAATGAAGGACATGGGAAAGGTTAGAAACTACATAGGTATCGATGTGGAGTATGATTATGTAAAAGCTAATACTTTGACCTTAAGCCAGGAAAAATACATAGAATCGTTAGCCAAAAAATATAAAATTGAAAATTCTAAACTGTTTAAAACACCCATGGAGATTAATGTCAAACTTGAGAATTGTGAATTAAATGAAAATATTAAATGGGTAAGGCCACGGAGCGTTCAAACCGCCCCCGCGAGAGTGTTACCAAAACAATACATGTAACATTACAAAAAGCATTTATTTTCCAGGTATTATGTAAGAACCTAATCATAACTACCTATTGTAATTAAAAATAAATGCCACAGACATAAATCTTTGTCTATTTTGGTAACACACAAGACAGGGCGGTTCGAACGCCCCGTGGCCTTACCCAAATACAGAAACTTGATTGGAGCTCTATTATACATTAGTTCTGGCACTCGACCAGACATTACTTTTAGTGTCAATTACTTGAGTAGGTTTCAGAACTGCTATGGTGAAATTCATTTCAAATATGCATTGGGTGTTTTAAAATATTTATACTTGACGAAAAATCACAAGCTTACATATTATCAGAATTTAAAGGCTAATATAATGGATTGTTACGTAGATGCCGATTGGGCCGGAGATGTCGTAGATCGTAAGTCTACTACTGGTTTCGTACAAGAGAAGGTGGAAGTCAAAGAAACAAATTTCTGTCACGAAATCTTCCACTTTTGCTGAATACATAGCGTTGTCAGATGCAGTAACAGAAATAAGCAATACATCTACATAAAATCCCCTTTCCAATGAAACCTCAATCATCAAAATCGGTTTAGTAGCTTAGACAGCAGTGATTGCCAAAAAAAGTCCGTTAAGGCAACTCTCAGCTGTACCTGTCTATGTCGAATGCATGCATGATGCAAATTTTGCCTTGGCTTACTATTCAGTACTCGACGAAATATGTCTGAAACGTAAATAACACTTCTGCCTAAACTACAAAACCGATTTTGATGGTTAAATTGTTTCTTATACTCTTCCCATTTGGCCTCATAAAAGGACATTAGAACGAAAAAAAACGTCCTTGATATCGAATTCGACCTCTAAAATCCAGCTAGTCTCCACATCTTAAAATAACCACAGTGGTGTCCTCTACTCGTGGTACAAATCTTATGCTATAATCACAATGTGCACAATTTTCCGATTCCCCGATCAGTTATTTTTACTAGCGTAGGGTCAAAGTCAACTTCATGAAGGTCATATACGTACGTATTGTACGTATTTATCTGTATAACTAAAAACTATCCTTCAAGATAGTTTAGTTTATTAGAAAACACGATACCTAATAGTAATGAGGGCGCCACTGGACGCTCCGTGCAGTCATAATCGCGTTGTACTAATCACTAATAAAATGTAAACAAACAAGCCCACGTATGATTGTGATCAAAAGTTTCATCATTATTCACCGAAGAGCTAAGTTGTTGATGGATTATATTACAATCTTCCCTATTCCGAGCTGAAATTATTACCAGATCCAAATAAAAAATATGTAACGTATTGAGACATTGTATCCGAACATATAAACATTCACAAAAACGTAACGTTCCGTGACATGCAGCTTGCATTTAAATTTCGATTTTGAATTGCGTTATGGCAACACACATTTTATATTGACTTGACAACATTATTTTCTAACCTAAAACAAAAACCACACACATCGCTTCGCCTGGCTAGTGTTTATTTTTTTCATAAACATAAAGTAAAAAATGGTTAGTAACGATAAGAAGAAGCGAAAAAATAAACGAAATAAAAAAGATAAAGGTGATAAAGTCCAGCACGGTAATGAGGACAAAAGTATTGATGAAGAACTGGAAGAAGCAGACCAGTCGGTAACAGAGGCGGAGGACGACGTACCGCAGAAGCGAGAACATGTAGAAGACGACTCTGACACTGAGGAACAGCCCAAAAGGAAAAAGAAGAAAAAGCAGCCAATTCTTCCTGAAGATGGAAACAAAAAAGGAAAAAAATCTAAACGACAAATAAAGAAGGAAAAGTTTGCTCAACGCCAAGCAGAAGCTCAAGCAGTATCGAAGGATAACCTTAAAACAGAGTGCCTCACTTACTTATCACAATGGAAACATGATAAACAAAACTGGAAATTCATGAAGGTAAAACAAGGATGGCTTTTTAAAAACAAATTTTCATCAAGCCTGGTGCCTGATGCATCATGGCCTCAGTTACTTGAATACTTTGATTCAGCTCAAGGCAATATTCGAAAGTTGCTACTAGATGATGCAAATAAAATTATCAAGCAACTGGATGACTGGACAGAGTCACAAAACAAGGGAAATGATGATGATGAAGAAACTGAAGCAGAAGTGAGCAGACCTGATGATAATGTATACAAAAGAGCTAGGGATTTAATACAATGTTTGCAAGAATAAAATTATGACATTATTTATTATTTACTTTATTCAACTACATATTAGGGTAACAAGAATTTTAAACATGTTTAGTCAGCAGCACAGTTAATAAGAATAAATTAAATTTGTATCTACAAGATTGAAAGTTAAATACTAAATTGATGCATGATTTTAGCTGAGCTGCTGACTAACGTAGGGATGCCAACAAAAAAAAAAATCAAACATCAATATCCTCCTTTGGCTTGTCTGACGTGATTTGTGCGATCCACTTGCGGAGCTTGTCAGTGTCCTGCAAGCCAACAAGTCTTTGAAGCACTTTGCCATCTTTGATCGCGAGTAAGACAGGCACCGAGCTCACTTCATAGTCAAGAGCCAAATCTGTCTGCTCATCAATATCCACTTTGGCCAAAACAACCTTGCCCTTGTTTTCTGAAATAATGGACTCTAGACGTGGGGTGAGCAGCCTGCACGGGTTACACCATCTGCGAAAATAATATTATTTATTGCCCATTTATTGCTCTTATCACTTAGAATGAAGGACTTTAATCAGGCAAAATAAGTGTGTTGCCTTTTATAAGTAGTAAAGAGATATAGATGTTTATTGAACATGCGAAATAAAACAAAATCAGTAATTCAAGTAAACCAATCATGAGAATAAAATTAGATATAAAAAAGGAAATCCTTACGTAGCGAAGAAATCGACAACAACTGGGACTTTGCTGTCGATAACTTTATCTTTAAAATCGGCCGTACTTTGAATTTTTACAATGTCACTGTTGGTGCGTGTAACAGAAAATCCCCTAATTACACTCGAGTTTTTGCCGGCAAAAATGTTACGAACGAATACATTCGAGAATTTATTTGCAATCATTTTGGAATTGGTGAAACTGTATCAGATGATGAAACGAGAAAGAGAAATTATTTAAGAATGATGTACTATTAGCTGTCAAATGTCAACTTGTCAAATTTATGTACGTTATGAAGATAATCCTCCCTCCATGGGCGAGGAACGGAGGAACGTGATAAAAGAGTTAAAAACCGATTCGATCATTCAGAACATAGATGTAGCAAAACTGGAAAATCATCTCTATGAATCAGAAGCAGCGATATATCAGTCGCTGTTTTTACTTTATATTTTAGCTTTTTTTTTTTCGATGAACCATATTATGGTGAATATACATTCAAATTCAAGTCGACGAGTTAAGGTCACGGACTTACACAAGCGTTTTTTAACGCGCCGGCGAAACGATTTTTTCCCGCCATACAATAGAAAATATTATGAGCTTTGCTTAAACTGCTCCAATATAATAATTTATTGCGATCAAGTTCATTAAAATTATAAAGGTCGTTAGTACTATGTATAAAGATAATACTTAATACCCTGTCACGGCATGCAAATTTAATATAATAATTATTATTTTTTTTTTATTTTTTTATTTTTTTATTATTACGCGATGTGATGAGGAAATATCAGTCAAATACAACACGCGATGTCGCAACGCCAACACGCAACGCGTCTTAAAAAAACGTAGGCTATATACCAATTTTGACCAACATACATATATGTATAAATACAAACATAAACTCACGCCTTTATTCTCAGAGTGGGTTAGGCAGAGCTAGAGAATATCCAACAATACTAAAAACGTTGATAATTCTGTAACTACATTTTGACCAAATTATGTTAAATTTAATCAATGTTAATCGACTGTTATGCGCTTATTACACCTTCCTAAATTAGTCACTAACAAGAGGGACGCTGTACAAAGTACCTACACTTGAACTAGATTTAGGTAAGCAGATGATACATACTACCCGACGCGACATTATAGTGCGTCTGTGCAGGCTAAACCGAGTTCACATTTGTGATGTAATAATAATAACATAAATTAATCAGTACAATAAAATAATCACCGACATAAGTTGTATTCATTAACATCGCCTTACTTCAGGCTACCACAGTTAAAATAGTTCGGGGTTGACCCGAGCATATCGTTCATTGAATACAAAAAGGACACATTACAAAATGAGTCAGTGTTGCATTTTAAAATTACAAGCTATTCGTATAAGATTTTTAATACAAGAGCAAATTATTTTGGAATGTGTCAGTTTTGCATTCAATGAGCGAGTGGTCCTTCGAGCAATACGTTGGAACGAGATGGAGACATCTCCTTACATAATATCTAACGTATTGCGGTATACCTCTTGCTAGCGACTAATTTAGGACGGTGTAAAAAGCCCTTTAGTTCATAAATTTTGACAGCTGTTAACGCTCTAATCGGCTGTTAAGTGGTTAAAGTGGTCAAGAAAGTCATGCCATGAGAATAGTTTTATGATTGATCCAAAGAACTAAATTACAGTATAAATTAGCATATTAAAAATATAGTAAACATCAACTAGGTATAATTCTATATTGCTGTGTTTTATAGGTACTGTAATTTAGCTCTTTGGACCAGTTATAATAGTATTTATCGTAATCGTGTTATAATAGAGAGCTTTTTAGTCGAGTACCGTGTTTAGGCCACGAAGCTTGCTGAGTGGCCTAAGTAAGGTACGAGATTAAAAAACTTAATTATGACACTATTGTGAACAATACTTTTTGTAAGAGTTCATTAAAATTAATAATGTAAGTCATTAATACGAGTATATAAGAAAACTAAAAGTAGATTTTTGACAGATGATGCGACGCTGCTACGTTCCGAAACGACACAGATTGGCAATTTTGTATCGGATCGAGGCTCCTTAAACAAGGACACATAAATATGGAAATCCGAAGTTCTATTTTCAAATTTTTTTCGGTTGTCTAGAGCGTATCGAAATAGTTATTTCGGCTGTCTAGAGCGTATCGAAATAGTTATTTCGGTTGTCTAGAGCGTATCGAAATAGTTATTTCGGTTGTCTAGAGCGTATCGAAATAGTTATTTCGGTTGTTTCGGAAGTAACATCTAGACTATTCAACGATGAAAAGAGTGACGTTACAGTATTCTCTATGAAATCGTAATAGTCGTAATACACACATTTTAATCGACGAGTACAAAAAATCATTTTCATATCATGATTTTCTTTACACAGACTATATCAGTGCTATTTCAGACTCGGTTATAATCGCGCGCTCGACATTCGAAGAAGCCCAAACTCGCCACGAAAATCTGTCAAAACTGAATTTTTCATGAGTGTGTCAAACCGGGTCTTTCTTTTCTTTAAAGCATTTTGCTTGAATAGCAATACGAGCTGTGCTCAGGTTTTCATAAAAAATATAAGATAGGAGGTGGTGTTCATGTTGGTATTAGCTAAAAATAATAATCCGTAAATATGTATTCAAGTGACGATCACAATGAGGTAAGATATATCAATGGGCAAGTAATTCTAACCTTAACATACGCAAACGTAAGCATAGTGTTAACCTAATACTGGGAACTAATTAGTCCTATATTTTCTAGGCTGGATATGAGTCGTACGGGGATTACGAGCCACACACGGGCGATCCTCAATATGACTTGGATCACGATAGGTCATCATATTACAAAATGCCGGAAATGGTAAGTTTTATTCAAACGTTCCCTGACGACAAGCGTTTGCGTTTTACAGTTCGAAGAACTCAAATTAATATCCAATAATTTTTCAGGTCAAGAAGTTTCTTGTGTACTTCCGCAACATGATCAATGAAGGTGTGACTTATGAGATCTTGAATTTGTATGAAAACACTTTTCCAAAACTTACTGAGCAGTATTTTGAGAACACCCCATGGCCTGATGAGAATGAAGTGGCTCCCATTGTGGATAATGATCATGTAAGTTACCATGTTCTAGCATTAGCTTGCCTAACATTCCTAACTAATCTATTAACCTTTCGTATGCGTAGTAGCAGATCTGCTCCATATACGCAAACTGCTAGAGAGCAGATCTGCACCAAATGCTTTGCGTGCCTCCCGAATTTAATTTGAACCTTGTTGTGAAGCTATCTAAGGGTTAAAGTTTATTGTAGGTTAGCCAATAAAGTAATCAAATTTACTAAAAATTGCTCCTTACATAAAAATATTCAGTATGGTCGCTATTTTTGTTGGTTTGATGTCACGTGACCGCGTTGCCGCACTGAGCCGCCAACAAATTTTCTGCCTACCGCATACGAAAGGTATGTTTTGGAAGTAATAATAAGTAAAGATAAAAACCTGTTAAGTGTTTATTGTATTAATGTGTAACCTGTTTACTTTTTGTACATGTTATTTACTCTTTTGCTTTTTTTTTTGTGTTAGGGTTAGGGATCGGAAATTCGTAGACATATTTACCTAAACTTTGGCGGCGGCGGCGTTGTTGTTCAGTTGTATGGAGGCAGACTCAATTTTAATTTATTAGTAAAAATCCTGGAATTTCTAAATAAAGAAATTATGCCAATATGAATTCATATGAAGGTACTTTCATTAACTATTTGAAGTTATTTTCCATGCATAAATTTACTACATGTTATTTAATTTACCTTTAGCAATTTAGCTAATGAAGTTGGAGGAGCAAATTGACGTAAGGTATTATCCTAAATGTAAAATATTATTTATAATTACAAACTATACCACGGACGATATCATCTGAGCTCTGGGGCCATAAACTAATGCGAGCGAGAGATATGTGTTTACGTAAATATATGTAATTGAAAAAAAGTATTTTTTATTAATTACCTATCTTGAACTTATCAATACTGTTAGATGTATAGAGTGATTAATTACTCAATGCATACTTAGATCGCTTTATACATTAACCACATACTTCATTTATATAAAATGTTATATGCTTACAATAACAACAGTAAAAAACAGTAACTTAAATATATTAGCGAGATATTAGTCTCCACGCGTTTAATAAGATTCCTGAACCCTGAAACTAGTATTATTAAAATAATATTTTTAAGAAGCCGCCTCCGTATTTCCTTAACCTTTTCCGGGATTTGGCCAAGTTTAGGTAAATATGTCTCCGAATTTCTGAACCCGAACCCAGTGATTTAAAGGCCACTAGCACTAAGATTTTAAATATGGTTTAAGTTGTTATAACTGGTTCCTAACTAAACCTAGATTAATTCTTTTGGTGCAAGTGGCTCTCTTAAGTTTTTTTTCTCTAGAGGACAATCTTGTACAAAATTAACCTAGTCCCAAACTAAACTCTAGGGCCTCTAGTTGTGTACTATGGGTATTAGGAAACTATAAACATAGTTATATAGAGAAAGTAGTGGTCCGCGCCTGGCGCCGCCCGAGTGTAATATTTTTTATTCATACAAACCTTATGAAATATTCTTTATGTCCTATTTTCAGACCTAATGAATATATACAAAATTTTATAAGAATCCGTCAAGCGGTTTAGAAGGACCTTTGTTACAAATACTGCGACATGAGAATCAACTAGGATCAAAAGACTGTTGTTTCTGTTGTGTTAAAAAAAAGATAACTAGCCAAGTGCAAGTCAGACTCGCACACCTAGCACAGACTAGAACCCAGAGGAATTATTAACATTATTTTATTTTTATTTTTTGCCATTATAGTAATACACATTGAAAATTCCAAATATCTAGCTATTATGGTCCATGACATACAGCCTGCTGATAGACTGACAGACAAACAGTATGGATTTTGGTACAGAACCCTAAAAACGAGTGTTTGAATATGACATTTTATTGTGAGATACAGCTGTTTTCTCTTTTGGTTTTTTTATTACTATAATATCATGTTTTAATACTGAAATTATGTTTTTATTGGTAATTTCAGGTGTTCATGATCCTGTACACAGAGTTGTACTACCGTGACATCTACGCGCGAGTGCCTGGGGGCCCTAAACCTGAGCAGCGTTTTCACTCGTTCTATAACTACTGTGACCTGTTCAACTACATTCTGTCAGCGGAGACACCTGTGCCCCTGGAGCTGCCGGACCAGTGGCTTTGGGAACTCATTGATGAGTTTGTGTACCAGTTCCAGTCATTCGCTCAGTACAGGTAAAATGGGTCCCAAATTAACGCTCGTGACCGTACCACCAATAGTCAGCCTCAAAATATGTCCAACATAAGGATTTTACCGAGTTTTGAAATCCGGTTCCTTTTTAATCAGAGGTCAAAGCGCAGCGGCGACTGTACCGTCCGCAGTCAGCGTATACATTATACTTGTCGGGCGGCCAACCCCGCATCCCGCGTGTTTACACATTACACAAGCAACTCATTTTAACCTCGCCTCCAACTTTGGGTTTAGTTCTAGCTCCGGTTCCGACTATGAACTCAAATAAACCAAATTTAACTCCAACTCTAGTTTTAATAAAATCACGTATGAAACATCCCTAGCCCATAAGCAAAGACCAGCCTATTTGCAAATAGGTATAAATAATTCATCATCTACACTTAGTTTCTTCACCACATTACTAAGCACCCAATAAGTCAGGAGTTACTCTGCTATTTGAGCAAAAAAACATGTTAGAAACTATTCTAACTATGGTTTTATGTCATCCTTAATTCTTACCTTCTTCTTAATTTCCTAAAATATTAATTCTTTTAGTTATTGTCCTTTCACTGCATGAATATTCTCTGTTGTTATTATATTAAAATTATTATTATTTACTTGTTGGTAGGTCTCGAACCTCAAAACTGAGCAAGGCAGAGATTGATGCACTGAACACGGAGAACAAAGCGTGGAATGTTCTGTGCATCCTGAATGTGCTCCACTCACTCGTGGACAAGTCCAATATCAAACGCCAACTTGAGGTAAATATTCAACAAAAGGTTTTGTATGTATTTTTAAGTCAAATTTATTTTAAGTAATGTTGTTGATTGATCTTTTGCCAGATTTTGATTATGGATGTAGCTTCATGTAACAAGAAAGTTATTTCTTTAATAGTAAATCAAATGCCTCATTAAGTTAAGTTTACAATAAGGTCAATAAGGTAAGTGAGATCGGAGGCTCATGGACATTGGCAGTCTCAAGCCTACAGTCAGAAAAATGTGCTGCAATATTATGTATCTATAACCTTTTTGAAAAATGGACTTGCACACTAAGGACAACTACACAATCATCCAATAGAAAGCGGTATTAACATGTTGTATTGTTAGGTGTACGCGGCCGGCGGCGACCCCGACTCGGTGGCGGGCGAATTCGGCCGCCACTCGCTGTACAAGATGCTCGGGTACTTCTCGCTCGTTGGGCTGCTGCGCCTGCACTCGCTGCTCGGCGACTACTACCAGGCCATCAAGGTATAGCAGACCATTCTAATATGAATAGACTTTCTAAAAGGAGAACCAGGCGCTCGTTTGTTTTTGTGACAAAACATAACAAGGTGCAACTACCACGTGATCTTGCGCCTCTCAGGGCCCGCGCAAACCGGTGGGTGGCAAGGGGAGACCGCAGAGGATCTTACACCCGCCACGTTGCACGCTAAGCAAAATAAAATTAGCCTAAGTGTTTGTTTCTGGTGAACGTATTTTTAAATAAAAATCGCTCTGTAAGGAAGGCCAGGACGAATTTCTGGTGGTTTGTCTTTGTATGTTGTTAATATTAGGGGAGCCCAAGAGGGATATCGGGATTTACTCGAGAACGGCGATTAACATAAAAAGAAAAACGTCACCTTGACTTTCTCGAGCACGGTCTTTTAATTTGATTTTGAAGGAAATTATTCAAGGATAATGGAAAAAATATATTCTGACGATTATCATAAGCCGAAGTATCAAAAGTTATCATTAAAGTTAAGCGCTTGTAGCGCTGCAGTAAAGCATGTATAGCCCACTCCGCTTGGGTCACGTCCGCATCGTCAGTTTGCTATAGAAGGTTCTTTCAGGTTCACTTAACATCCCCCTGAAATCTGACTTTCTTTCAACCATCTAATGTTCAAAATCTAGTAGGGATTTACTCGACCGTTGTGGGGACCACGGTCGAGTAAATCCCCTTGGGCTACCCCCTACTATAATGGACTAAAAATAAAAGTATGTATATCGAATGATAAACGCCTGTAAAGAACGCTGTTACCCATGATTAGTTTTACCTGACAGTTAAAACAGTGTGAGTAGCCACCATAAGGATGCGTACTGAGTTCGGATTGGCTACTATAATATCAGTCTAATATCAACTGGAAACATCATCACATCATCATCATACCTTCATTCCCAGAGTGGGATAGGTAGAGCTACAAAATTACCAACAATTGAAAACTTGTTATTAATTCTATAACCACATTTTGCACACACAGGCTAAGATGTTTACCAGTGTATATTAGCTGGAAACAACCCGTAAATTTCTCTAAACTCCTTTTTAAAACGCAGGTGCTGGAAAACATTGAGTTGCACAAGAAGTCCCAATACTCCCATGTGCCGGCGTGCCAGATTTCCACCTCGTACTACGTGGGCTTCGCGTACATGATGATGCGTCGCTACGCCGACGCCATCCGCACCCTGTCCTCCGCGCTGCTGTACATGCAGCGCACCAAGCAGCTGTTCTCCACGCGCTCGTACCAGAACGACCAGATCAACAAGCAGACGGAGCAGATGTATCATCTTCTGGCTATCTGCCTGGTACTGCATCCGCAGTGCGTCGATGAGAGCATCCAGCAAGTAAGTCGGCACACAAGTTTTAATGATGCTGCATTTCTCATGCAGTTCGATTCATGTTTGAGCTGGAGAGAAGGCAATTACATAATTGGATACTTCTCAATAGCCACTAGACTTTTAGCTTTTATATCATATCATAACTATACTCTGCAATCCTATCGCCATGACGTTGCATTAGGGTAGGTAGGCCACTAAACGTTTCATATCACCGCGCATCATTTACGACGCGCTCACAGGCCTGATCACGCTAAGGCCAAATATTTGGGTCTTATACTCCATTTACTTTAACGACCTATAAGAGGCTTGTCTCACTCGCACAGTGTCATACAAATGACAAGGACAAAAGATAGAGGCAGGTAGCCAAGTAGATGGCAACAAACGATAATCTTCTTAGGACGTTCACAATGGTACCTATTTGAAAAAAAAAAAGAGTAACTAGACATCATCGGTCGGTTTAACGATAAACAATAAGTCGTAAGAAGGCAAACAAACGCGTCCGCACCGTACAGATGTAAGAGCCGACTGATTGATTACCTACTCCATCGTGAGTACTGGTTTAGCGGATTCCCATTATCCAACCACGTGATCGTACCCATAATACGCACACACAAGACTAGAGTAGTGTTTAGTTTAGTTCAAGATTAAAATAGTAGTCCTTTCAGAGATTGTCCGCTTACATAACCCCGAACCCTGCTGTGCACAGGTGCTCCGCGAGAAAAACTACCACGAGAAGATGTTCAAGATGCAGTACGGCGAGCTGGGAGAGTTCGAGAGCTGCTTCACGTTCGCGTGCCCCAAGTTCCTGGCGCCCTGCCCGCCGCCCATCGAGGTGGGCGCCAACTACGCGCGCGACGCCGTCAAGCACCAGACGCAGGTCTTCATGGATGAGGTCAGGAACCATATCTATAAATGCTCTCAGAATTATATCACAAGGTTAAAGGCATATTATATGAATGTATAATATACTAGCTGTTGCCCGCTTCATTGGTTTGCTCTTCACTAACTCTGGCTTGAGGACAAGAATTTATTATAAAATGAATTATAAGAAATTCATCGAAATCGGTTCAGCCGTTTAGCCGTGAACGCGTAATAGACTGACAGATTTAACACGTTCGGCCTCGGTAACACGTGTGTCCAAAAAATTCTTACTCTTATGCCGGGGACACAGCATCTGTGCTGTGTATCTCAAAAATCCTTACTTCTATGCCGGTGACACGGCATGTGTGTTGTGTATCCCAAAATTTCTTACTCCTATGCCGGTGGCAAGTGCTCAGTGAACCAGGCGCTGAAGTTTAATATTGAAGTATGGATTTGTACCAGATTGTCCCTCTCATATTTATTTTATGTTCACCTTTTGAACGCCGCCATCGGAGACGCCAGACCACAAGTCTCACTGACAGTGTGGCGTACACGCACAAGAACCGGTGTAAGGATTTGCCGAAACGCCGACTGTGACGCTCAAAAAGTGAAAATGACCCTAATTTCTGTTACGAATGTGAAAGCGTCAGCCGAGCGTTAGAGGCAGGGGGTAATAGTAATGCGATTCATAAACCCATTGGATTTTCATCAGGTTCGTCAGCAAAAGATGCTGCCTACCATTCGTTCGTACCTGAAGCTGTACACCACGCTGCCGCTCGTGAAGCTGGCCGCGTTCATGTCGGCGGCGCGCGGCGGCGATCGCGACGCGGCGCGCGAGCACGCCGCGCTCGCCATCCACCTGCTGTGCTTTAAGCACAAGATGAAGAATGTGGTGTGGAGCAAGGGGCCCAGCGGCCTGGACGGCAAGTTCCAGAGCGGCTCTGAGGTAAGTTTCTACTTGTATTACGTTTGGCCACCTACATGTGAATCTAAGAGCGATACGAGCGTTGCCGCCGGTGCGTTGCCTCGCAACGCTGTAATTTCAATATAGAGCGACGGAAGTGTTTCTACGGATTGAGTGGCATGTCGTTCTAAATTATACGTAGAACAACGTAGCGGCGACAACCCTAATCTTAGAAAGTAAGAAAGTAATGACAAATTAAAATAACAGAACCTAAAAGTCGGGCTTTAATATGCATGCTTATTTAGCAAAGACTTTATAACCTGTGGCGTTAATGTCTTGTGGTAAAGATTCATGCATACCTTCACGCCTGAAATCCCAGAGTGGGGTAGGGAGAGCTACAGAATTACCTACAACTCTATAAACTTGTTTATAATTCTGTAACCACATTTTGCACAATTATGCTAAGATGTTTACCAGCGTATTAGTGAGAGGTTGCAAGCCCATCGCCTAACAGTACTTTATTGCTTTAGTCGCCTCTTACGACGGGAAGACATATGGAGTGGCCCTATTCTAACCCGGCAACCACACGGGCCCAAAGATTCCATATTCATAAACCATAATGTAATCTAATCTTTATTACTTTCTAGCTGGATTTCTACATTGACAATGACATGATCCACATCGCGGACACAAAGGTGGCACACCGCTATGGGGACTTCTTTATCCGCAAGATCCTCAAGTTCGAGGAGCTCAACCGCAAACTCCACCAGATAAAGATTTAAAGTAACCAGCCTATTTGTTTACATTGTCATATGTACATTCAACCCAGACACACCCCAGCTTCTACAATTACACTATTCCTGTTCTGTAAATAGTTAATTGTGGGCTCACAAAGTATTTTGTAACTAAAATAAACAACAAATTGAACAGTGTTTTTATTATTTTTACTACAACCTTGGTTTGTAGTTGACAAATGTTCTATCCCGTTTGTATAATTTCCTGGGCTCCTTTATTGTTATTTGTTGGTGCTGCACTGTTTCTGGGTAGGGCTCCTGGAACTGTTTCCAAGGATGTTCTGTTGCTAGTGTTTCATCAATATCCAACTGCTTTAACCATTTGTTGTAACTGTTAGCAAAAAATTTAAACGATTTCACAAATCCAGGTGGACATTTGTGATGTCCATTGGCACTCTGAAACAAATTAATTTCGTATGAACAGCATAATGCAGCACAAGTTGTATTTACTTGCTTGTGTTTCTTTATTGTTACACACTAGAAAGAAAGGGAGATCCAAGCATGTGCTAACTGTGCTGAAAGAGATTTGTTGATTTTGATGCAGTAGATTTAAGAATGGTTAAGTAGAAGTAAAATACAGGACAATACAAATTAGTAGTACCTTTTGGATAAGTTGAGTGCACTTTTCATTAAAATATTCCAAATGTTTGATGAACATTTCATTAGGTTTTAAATTCTCTTCTATTACATAATTCATTATGTAAGTTATATACTCAAACTGGTTTGTTATAGTCCCATGCTTCAGCAAGGCTCCTAAAATCTCTATATTCACCCTGAAAAGAAAGTTTTTATTTTTAAATAACCTCTCTATAATAACAATCTCAAAACAAATTCCAGTTTCTTACTTGAGTTGTTCTTCCTTCATTTCAGCCAGTAGACATTCAGCCTTTTTTTTTGTATCACATGCCATAGCTAAAACTCCATAAGTCATAATGTTTTTCTTTAAGTGATACTTCTTTTTAAGATAATGCTTCCTTTTTCTCTGTTTAATTTCTTGTTCTATAATTTGTTTGATCTCCTATAAAATAAAATAAATATCAGGTATTTGTGAGTAATAATATTAATAATGCTTGTTTTTAATAGTTTTAAATTTCTTCTTTGTTAGATGCAACTACGATATAATATTGTTTCTGTGCTATATTCATGTTACACTTACAATAGCATCAGCATAGTCCATTCTCAAACAGCGCTTTTTTATTAACAAATTATAAAAATCAATATCTGGTATTACTCCTGAAGACTTCATGTTATCAAGAAGCTTCAGCTCCGCCTCCTTGGTCTCCTCCAGTAATGGTAACATTTGTGTAAATGTTTTAATATCTGGTTTAACAGAATATTCTTTCATTTCCTTCAGAAAATCATCTTGTCCACCCACAACAGCAAACTTATCTTGAATTGAATGGATTTCTTTTAAAGCCAAGACGTGTTGCATTTGTAATGTTGCTGAAAGTAAATTTGGTGTTGTCCGTTCTTCAATTTTGGGCACAAGCTTATTTGGTTTTTCAACAAATTCTATTGTTATTTTGTCATTATTTGCAACTGATGTAAATTCCTTAGCACTTTCATCGTTTTCATTAAATTCTAGAATATTGTCAACCTTGTCACTTAAACCTTCTTTATTTTCAATAGCTTGAACAGAATATGAATCAATTTGCTGAGCATTCTTTTCTTCATTAGCTGATTTAATTCTTAGATTCTGTTCTGCACCTAATATTCTTGTTTTAAATATGAAATGTTCTTCAATTACTGCTATTAATTCTTCAATATCTTTTGTGGTGCCCAACTCGCAATCCTTTACACATTTCAGCATAAGATTGAAAGAATAAATATTTGGTTTCTCCCTCATCTTCAACATCTTCCTCCAAACCACTAAGGCATGTCTCAAACCACTTGCTTTGTCAGATATACAAGACTGGAGGAGGTGATTGAATGTATGGACCCTTATTTTTATTTTCTTTGATATCATTTCATCAACAATTTGAAAGGCTGTAGGCAGATCTCCACATCGGCCAAATGCCTTAATCATAGCATTGTAATTAGTTAAATTTGGTTCAATGCCCTTTTCAATCATAAGTTCCCGAAGATACAAAGCATTTTTTTGCCCATCTTTAGGCCATGGACTGTTAGAGCAGGCATGGAACAAACAAGTATAGGTGTCACCAGTAGGCTTGAGAGAGCGTCTCTTCATATCATTGAACAATTTAAAGGCTTTTTTAGTATATCCAACATCAGCACAAGCTCCAATCAATATGTTATAAATGTAGTTTTCGGGTTTAACTCTATCTTCTTGAAGCATTCTTACTTCCAAAACATCTAAAGCTTCTTTTAATCTCTTATGTTCTACATACTGCTTAATGAGATCGGCATACTGTTTTATACTAAACTTTTGACTTTTCATAGGTGCATTTTGTAAAAACTCTTCTTCCTTAATGTCACCTTTATCTTCCAAGATAGCCTCATAGTTTTTCTTGCCTGAGAGGGTACCAAAAGTATCTGGGTCATCCGAAAAAACTAAATTGTTTTCCGTTCTGTGTTCTTTTAGTTTCGCAACAGAATTTCGCACTCCTATGGTATGGCAATAAACTTGCCGTGGATAAGTGACTGCGTTTCTAACGCAGCGCATGAGTCTTAGGCTCTGAAAAGCCATAATTTAGAGTAAACTTTAAATTAATATCTTATATGTATCTTTGATTATCTTTGTACAATAAAAAACACAGAACATAACCTTAAATTCAAACTATCCACTAATTGTAAGGGTATTCAGGACTGTCAATCAGATACAGAATATAAAGGCTCCTACACACTAGGTACCTATACCGGCGGCAACAAGCCTGACGGGCTGACGGCACTCGCGGCGGGTATTTGAGCCGCCGGGCTTGCAGCGAAATCAGCCGCTGGCATGGCCTGATTGAACCAGCGCATATAATTTGGCAAAAAAGTCTTCAAATTAAAAAGTAGCTACACTGCACTGTCGTCCCTTTTTTCTTAGATTGATTTGAAAGGGATGGCACTACTTTTTTTGGCAGGTTACTAGTAAACCAGAACATGGTTTGTTAGACAAATTTCGCGAACGCATAATTTACACGTAGCATTTTTTCGCGTCTCAGTTTTCATCCATCGCAAATTTTACGATCGACTTATTAATCGATCGTTTTTTTTATTAGTCGCCAACTTTACTAGTCGCATTTTTACGCGATTTGCTTAATTCGTGGTAGAATGTTTCATTGCAATCATATATTATGGATCGCATCATTGACTACAAGTAAGTTTCAGCGGTCGGTATGTTTTTCAAATATTTATCTACTGCGAATCTTATAATTCGGTACTATTTTATTTAATTGATGAAATCGATTGCGTTGAGCATGCTAAAATTGAATTCTATAAACTAGACACAAAATGTTAATGCTAATGTTACAATAGCGGTTAGTTTTTTTTCATTCTTACAGTAAAATCAATACGAGCTCAGGATAGTAGGTAATTTAACTTTAGGGAAATGAAATAAAATACCTGTTATACTTTACTTATATTTTATTGTTACACGTAAACTAAACTTTATTTCGGTAAAAATTAAATCTATTGCACATTCTTATAAAAAAACTGACTTCTTATAAAAAAACTGTCTTCTTATAAAGTAAACATTGGTTTCATATTATTTATAACGTAAACAGGATAGTTTTGCAATGCATTCCTTCATCGACGTCTCTTCAACTAAATAATCATCCACAATTTTTTTTATTTGTTTATCATTTTCCACGTATTTTTTTGACCTTTTGCGTTCTACATTCAAATTTATATCCGCTTGAAGTAGATTGAAATCTGTAGTCATGGACTCTTCTTTCAGTTTAGTAATTAAATAAAGTACATTTTCTTTATGTTGCACCAACTTATTCATTTTGCTGTGCCACCCTTCTGCGACGTTGTTTGTTCGGTGGCGTTGGGCATAACATGATATCATGTTCACATTTTTAATGTTGAACCACTGTGATTGCATGTAATTGTTAAAATCATCGATGTTTTTTATAGCTGGTGTTTCTTCAATTACACAGTACCAAGCCTCTAGGATTTTACTGTTGGGTAAATGGATAATCGCAACACACTTTGACACGTAATTGCTACCCTCACGGTTTGTCGAAATGTCTAGCAGTGAAGCATGTTTCCAGACTGCATGAGTAAAGTGATAGAAGCATCCGCTCACTTTAACAGATTCATATACTTTTGAAATAGCATTCATTGCAGCTATTTCAAAGTCTGTCTTAATATGTCTAGGTTGGAAGTTAGGGATATTTTCTTGAATGGCTTTGAATAGTTTTTCGTAAGTATTTTGTTTCTTATTCGGCAATAAAGCATACATAAAAGGTATCACATTTGTGCTGTGATCGCTGGAGCCGATGTCTCCATGAAGGGTGTAAAGTTGGGCAAAAGGTTTCGGAGCTATTTTAAATGTGCCGTCACCGAAGTAATCCTGAACATTTTTCATGTATTCTTTACATTTCGGAGAGACAAATATGAGAATGTCCTCAACTTTGGTACAAAGAAAATTTTCAGCTAAATCATCAGGACAGACGACGTCATCGCATTTGTTCAATCTAAACTTATTTAAATTACGATTTCTCGCTCTGTATAATGAGTCCCTCTTTTCGTAAAACGACGGGAGTTTGTCGGCATACTCGTCAGTCATATACTTCGACATTTCTTTTCGGTACAACAAAGGAATTGGCCTAAAATCTGTTGCAACTTTCTTTTTCAGGTCTACTATACCTACTCTTCTCAATGTCAATTCCTTGAAAATCAGGTGTGCACGAGTGAATTTTCTCCCGCACTATTTTAGTATCTTTTTCATCCAAAACAGTCACACCGTTACAATCTCTTTTGGTACATCGCCACACGGTAGTATTTTTATTTCTCCGATTGACGTAAAATCTGTAACCCCCTCTTATCAAGATTTTCCCGCCATGGCTACTAGTCACAAACGAAATTTTTTGATTATTCTGACTCGTACACGCCTCACCCATTATTTATTAAGTAGCACCCGAATGCTGATGTCGTTTATTATACTTACTTATTTTTTTTACACTTTTTTTACACAATAGTATTTTATATTAGTCGTATTACTTATGCCATTAAAGAATGTCAAACTGACAATTATCTGTAAAATCAATCTGTAATCTGAAGAGGTTGCGTGTATATGAAATGTCTGGTGATAACAAATACCTATGTAGGTAAGTAGTTTAAATAGAGAAACACGTGTGATGCAAAGAAAAGTCAAACAAGGCAAGGCAATACGGGACACTAGTATAAATAGGTTTATGCGATAGTTGTTGAAATTATAAAAAAAATAATTACAATATTAATGAATTTTTAAATGACATGGATAATCAAATGGGATAGTATTTACTTAACCACTGTACCTACATTATGTGTGTATACTACAATTTGTACGCCGAAAGGCAAAAAATTACGGACTCCTTTATGACTAGAACAAATTTGTAATGTAATTTTAACTCATGTTTATGCAAATAAATGATCTCTTATCTCTCTCTTATCTTATAACATTTTTATTAGTAACATTATAATAATATCTTACTATAACCTACATCAATCTTGTATGATATTCCTTATTTGTATGTATAAAAATAATGATACACACGAATACTTCTTATGGAACATGATCTCTCATCCAGTAAATAAGCATGACCTTACAATTTCCCCAAACACCCATTTTTTGTCCGTACAATGCTAATTATAAGATTTGTAAGAATAATGCGATTATTCGCAGTAGATAAATATTTGAAAAACATACCGACCGCTGAAACTTGCTTGTAGTCAATGATGCGATCCATAATATATGATTGCAATGAAACATTCTACCACGAATTAAGCAAATCGCGTAAAAATGCGACTAGTAAAGTTGGCGACTAATAAAAAAAACGATCGATTAATAAGTCGATCGTAAAATTTGCGATGGATGAAAACCGAGACGCGAAAAAATGCTACGTGTAAATTATGCGTTCGCGAAATTTGTCTAACAAACCATGTAAATAGTCCTCATAGATTGGTATGTGCGATAATAGGGTGGTTATACAGGGTGAAACCTAAGTCGTGAACAAAATGATCACCTCTGTGTTCTCCTCACGAATATGAACAACTTTCACTATGGGACCAACTCTGAAACAAGAAAAAAAAATCAGCTGTTTCATAGAAAAGTTCAATACGTACTCGACCAAAATGTATGAAGCAACTGTTTTTTTTTTCGTGATTTCATAGTTGGTCCCATAGTGAAAGTTGTTCATATTCTTGGGTAGAACACAGAGGTGATCATTTTGTTCACGACTTAGGTTTCACCCTGTATATGGGTACTACAAATCCCCTGTCAAGTCTCAATTCAGTACCTACAGTGCTACCATTTTCTTGACAGTGATCAGCAATCTTCGTATTGACACACGAGTGACAATACACTGTCAGTTGCGAGTTCAAGCGTGATAGCGATAGCCAGCTGAAAGCTATTAAGAAGCTGGGAATACTGTAGTCAGAAGGGGGATTAAAAAATCAATTGCGATTTACAGTATTTCTAACTAGTTTTTTTTTATAAATAATTCTAAATTAACTTTAAGCTCGGAATTCACATTTCAGAACGAAGTTATATTATCAAAAGTGACAAGTGACACTTTGTGGGTCTCCGTAAATTCCAAAACACTGGGTTGAAGCGAGCCACGTGTTTTCTAAATATCCATTTTCTAAATCGTTTTATTTAACTACTATTACTATGTCAATGAACGAAGACGAAATGGAAGCTAGCTCTGCGGAGAGTGAAGATGATAGTATGGATGAAGGAGAGGAGAATGAAGAGGGTGACGGCGAAGGGCCGAAAACATATCTTCCCGGTCAACCACTGAAGGAGGATGAACAGTTAGTGTGCGACCAGTCGGCGTACGTTATGTTGCACCAGGCACAGACAGGCGCGCCTTGCCTCAGTTTCGACATAGTTAATGACAACCTTGGAAGTAACAGAGATCAATACCCTATGTCTGCATATTTAGTCTCTGGCACCCAAGCATCAAGTGCCCATTTAAATAAGTATGTTTCCTATTTATCAGCTGTTTACACTAGCATGTTAGAAAATTACCTGTCAACTACACTCAACATTTAGACAGACTTGAGCGATGTTGTGATGTTCTTTTCAACCCCTGACACAAATTTGTAAATGGATTTTGAATATTCACATTAATTACTTATTCATCCCTTATCTTCCCTATAGAAATTAAGGTTATCGCATTGTGTAAAAGCAACAACGGCCTTGCAATAGGATTTTAATTATAAACAAATAATAGACCAATATACAATATGAACAGTGATCGTTATCAACGTCCACTTTTGGTAGCAAAGGGTATGGTTGGCAGAAAAAACAAACACATTTGGTTGTTTACTTTTGATCTTAACCATAAAATAAATACTTACCTTCTAAAGATTACACCTCTAGATATAAATCCTTACGGTGCAAAACCTTTTCCGCCCTAATATATTTTTAAAACAGTGTACTTACGTCAAATGACGTAAAATGTCATCAAAATATAACTGTAGTTAAAAACTAATTACACTACGCGACGTGTTTATCTAAATAAACCAATGCATATCGTATCGTATATATGCCGGAAGGTGTGAATAAAAATAGTGTGCAATATTTTAAAGACTTAAATTTCCTTCCAGTGACTTCTGTTAACGTAGAAAGGTCATTTAGCTATTTAAAATGGATTTTTTCCAATCCATGTGAACGACTGACAGCCAAATCTGTTGAACAAATTTTAGTCATTTATTCACTATAATTTGGATTTGTTGTTATAAATATATATATTTTTTTTTTTTCTCCAAGTTAATCTGCAATCGGCCATTCTAGCCATAATCAGATGGTTTGTCTGTCAAAAATTCATTCACAGGTGGCGTTCCATCGAACACCATCATCACGTTATGTGAGGCTTAGCTTCTCTGGTCCAGCTGTAGAATATGCCATCTTTTTAGCCTTGGTATGGATTCTCTCTTGTTTAACAGGTCTCTGGCCAGTTCGTTAGAGTGTCTTTGGAGCCTATCTTTATATTTTCTGCAGTATTCATTCACCTCCTGCTTTACAGTTGGTAGTTCAGTATATTCATGTATCTCAATATTCCTTGTAAACCATGCAGCACAGGTTATTATTCTTAGAGTTTTATTTTGGAACCTTTGTAATATTTCCAGATTTGAGTTACTGGCTGATCCCCAGAGCTGAATACCATATGTCCATATGGGTTTTATTATGGTCTTATATATCAACAGCTTATTGTTGAGAGTTAGGGAAGATTGTTTTCCAATGAGCCAGTACAGACTTCTACATTTGATGTCAGCTTCTTTTCGCTTCATTTTAATGTGATTTGTCCAGGTTAGTCTTCGGTCTAGGTGAAGACCAAGGTATTTTACACATTTTTCTATAGGAAGAGGTTCCTCCTGCATAGTCACAGGTGGGCATTCTCCTTTACGTAGAGTAAAAGTTATTTGTACTGATTTAGTGGTGCTGGATTTGATTCTCCACATTTTGAGCCAATGGTCTATTTTATTTATATGTGTCTGGAGTTTCCGTGATGCAACTTCTGGTACTTTGTCGCTTGCGAGACAGGCAGTATCATCTGCATATGTTGCTGTAACAACCTCATCAGAGACCGGCAGGTCTGCAGTATAGATTGAGTACAGCACTGGACCGAGGACAGATCCCTGTGGGACTGAAGCTCTGATATCATACAGTTTTGAGGTCTCTTCACCAAATCTGACTTGAAATTTTCTGTCTGTTATGTATGATTTTAACACCATATAATACGAGTTGGGTAATTGTGTTTTCAACTTATACAGCAGACCATTGTGCCAGACTCTGTCGAAGGCCTGCTGGATATCTAGGAAAACAGCAGCACAATATTCTTTACTTTCTAGGGATTGCCTTATCTTACTTACAACTCGGTGAACTTGTTCGACTGTAGAGTGCTGCTCACGAAAGCCAAATTGGTGATTTGGTATAATTTTTTCTTTTTCTAATATCGGCTTCAGTCGGCTTAGGAATATTTTTTCAAATGTCTTTGATATTGTTGGTAATAGGCTAATTGGTCTATATGAAGTAGGCTCTGTAGGTGGTTTGCCAGGTTTAGGTAGCATACAGATCTGAGATATCTTCCATAGCTTAGGGTAATATTGCATTCTTAGGATGCCATTGAATAGCATGCACAGAAACACAATTGCTTTCTTTGGTAGATGTTTCAATACTTCTCCAGTTATGAGATCAAAGCCTGGTGCCTTCTTATTACCCAAATATTTAATTTTATTATAAACTTCCTTTGGTGTTACTAGTCTTGGCGGCAATGACAGTTGTTGATCACTTTTTACAACCTCATCTACTAGGTTATCAATGTCTGGTATTGTAGAAGAGTTTGGTGTGAATATATGGCTTAGATGTAGTGCAAACGTTTCTGCTTTCTCCTCTTCTCTTCTGGCCCATGTTCCAGTTTGTGTCTTTATTGGAGGGACAGGTTTTTGAGGTCTTTTAAACTTTTTAGTTATTTTCCACAGTGAATAGTCATTGCTTTTAGTCGCTGTTAGAGATGAAAGTTTATGTTGCAAAGTGTCATTTTCGTTTTCCTTAATCATGGCTGTAAGTTCCTTGGCCGATTTATTTAGAGCTGCTTTATCCTCTGTGTGTCTGCTGAGGTGCCATTTTCGTCTTAATTTTCTTTTTTCCTGAATCTTCTTTCGGATTTTCAGTGGAACATTCTTAATTTTATTAAAAGTTTTGATGTAGGGTGTTGAGCGCCAGGCTGCTTCTTGGATTTTATTTGTAATATAGAATGTTGCTTCATCAATGTCATCTGCTGACTTTAATTTGACATTGAGGTCAAGTTCTGTAGTGAGGATATCTGTAAATGTTATCCAATCAGTCTTGTAATTGCTCAGTGTCATGTTTTGTTCTTGGTATATTATAGTTGAACTAAACGTCCGTTATAAATATGTATATACATCTCATAATTTGTAAAATATATAATGTTTAATATACTTCGTTATTTGTTTTTTTTGTCAACCATACTTTGCTACCATTACAGGACGTTGATAACGATCACTGAATATGAACAACCAATTAAATGTAATTATTTTAATTTAATTTAATGCCTTAACTTGATTTTACACATTCATATTAATTATCTATTTTTGTACTTGTTTTAGTATTATGGTCCTAAAGATGTCCAACCTGCATCCAACATCAAAGCCTGAGGCCGAGCAAGATGAAGAGTCAGATGAAGATGAGGAGGAAGATGAAGATGAAGAGAAAAAGCCTCAGATGACATTCTCGTTTATTAAACACCAGGGCTGTGTCAATAGAATAAGAGTAAGAAATTATATTATCATTATTAGTTGGATTTTTTGTTGCTTCTTATTTATTTGCTTAGCAAAATATTCAGATGTATATTTAAGTCACAAGTAAGGTATTTTTAATTTATAGTGACTGAAAGTTACTTGACTTGATTGTGACTAAGGGCCTGTTGTTTGATCAGTAGTTAAACTAACTAATTGTTAAAATTCGAAAACGGATTTGAAAATTTGACAATTTTTTCAAATTTTAACAATTAAGTTTAGCTACTGATCAAACAACAGGCCCTAAAACTATGTATGTAAGTCACATAAAAAGGATCATGGTTCAACTTACAGAAATATTTGACATAAAAAGGATTATGGTTCAACATTATCAAAAAAAACTTTTTTTTTTCAGACATCAAACTTTAAAAATTCTGTCCTAGCAGCAAGTTGGTCAGAATTAGGCAGAGTGGATATTTGGAACATAACCCAGCAGTTGCAGGCTGTAGATGATCCGGCTTTACTTGAGCGTTACAACTTAGATGCCGTTACCAACCCAGTCAAGCCACTGTTTTCATTCAGTGGGCATCAGCAAGAAGGTTTTGGCTTAGATTGGTGTCCAACTGAACTGGGAGTGAGTTTTGTTATGCTTATCTTAAATCAGCTGTAGATGGGGTATGGACGGTACAGTTGGGTCATAAAAAAATGCACATATATGATTTTTTTTTGCCAGTAAAGTTACGAACTTATTATTTGTGCACAAACATACTAATTACAATAACTTTTCAAATGTAATTAGTACAATTGTGAACTAAGGTATCAATATGTGAACCTTGTTCAATTAAAAGTCATTGGTGAAGTTGTCCTTGTAATTTTATGTTTAGTTGGAAGTATAATATGATAAGCTACAAAAGGGCTTAAGATTTTTTTTGGGGCTTGGGTACTGTAGCTTAAGCAAAAAGCGAAAACTATTATGCACTTCAGTTCAGTTGAAGTTCAGTGTGTGCTAATGTAAGTTATCATTGCAGGTTTTAGCATCAGGTGACTGCAGGAGAGACATTCACATTTGGAAACCAAATGAAGCTGGCACTTGGGATATTGATCAGAGACCACTTGTTGGCCATACTAGTTCTGTGGAAGATTTGCAATGGTCACCGAATGAGAGGTAGTAAATCTAAATATTACACTCATTCTTAAATAATATCAAAAGCCATTTTGCATAATGTTTTCCTTTTTTCAGAAATGTTTTGGCCTCTTGTTCAGTTGACAAGACCATCAGGATATGGGACACTAGAGCGGCTGCAAACAAGGCCTGCATGCTAACTGCTGAGAATGCTCATGAAAATGATATCAATGTTATATCATGGAACAATAAGGAACCTTTTATAGCTAGTGGTAAATTATTCATATGCACAAAAGTAAATATTTTTTTTGGTGTAATCAAGGTTGTATAAATAATAAAGTAAAGTAAAGTCTCTGATGTTCAGTTAAAGTTGAACCACCAGTTTGTTTAATGTATTAGAAGTTTGGTATAGACATAGATATAAAAATAGAAATGAGGGATAGTTTGGTTGGATTCTTGGTTAATTAGTTACAGCCTAACTAAATATATTTAGGCTCATTTATAATATTTTAAATTCAGCTTGTGTAAAACACTGGTAACAAGAAAATAAATAAAATGTTTTTAGGTGGTGATGATGGTTTCCTCCATATCTGGGACTTGAGACAGTTTACAAGCAAAACACCTGTTGGGACATTCAAGCACCACACGGCGCCAGTAACGTCTGTCGAATGGCACTGGGCGGAGCCCAGTGTCTTGGCTTCTGCAGGAGAGGATAACCAAGTAGCACTGTGGGACCTGGCAGTTGAGAGAGATGATGAAGAAGTGGTTGATGAAGAATTAAAGGTATAATCTGTTTATGCGAGGTTTCTCGTAAATTATTCCACCCTATTTTCAAGATCCTTTAGAATTTTTAAACATCTTAAGTTACATGTATTATTTTTTTCTTTCAGAATTTACCACCACAGCTCTTGTTTATACACCAAGGTCAAACTGACATAAAGGAGTTGCATTGGCATAAACAAATTCCAGGAGTGATTGTTACAACTGCCCATACAGGCTTTAATATTTTCAAAACCATTAGTGTATAAAATAAAATAGATAAAAATACAGTGTGTGTAAATGATTTAATTCCATTTTAAAGTTATAATAAACATGATTGACTTTGTCTCAAATATCCTAACAAAACACGGTATTAGCAGCTCTTATGCACCATGGCTAAATTGACCAAGTGTCGTATAGTAGGACGGCCATGTGGGCAATTCTGAAAAAGGCACCATTATATAAAAATTAAATTAGTTTGAAAGTAAAGTTCAAGCCTCACTAGGGGACAAAATGTCCTGCGACACGAGTCAGCAGCGACATCAGACGATGTGGCGCAACGTTGCCAAACTACGCTCGGCATATCTCGCATCATCGCGCTATATTCACGCGCGCGCGCGAGACGGACGTGTCGCTTGTAATTATTATTTAACGTTGCTCTAACATATACTGTTACTGTAATGGCATTTAAGTGCAGTGGCTGTGAGACGAATATTTTCAGTCTCCAATACATGAAATGCTCAAATGTCAAATGTAAAAAGACTTATGATTTAAAGTGTATCGCCATGCCGCAGAGGGATTTTGAAGATCTGTCCGAAGATTGTAAGGAGAAATGGATATGTCCCGAGTGTGCGTATCAAAAGCCAAAAAGTGATAACACCAAGACTCCGATTCGGGGTCTTCTGAATGACACTTATAACACCTCTACAGATTTTGTCAACACGAAGCGGGGAAGTCGCCCCGGGTCGAACGCCACCGATGATCATGATCATGATTATGATCGCAACGTAGAACTGATTGCCGAGATGAAGCAGTTTCGATTGGAAGTCATGGCGAGTTTAGATAACCAGGCCAAACATTTTGAACAAATGTTACAACTGTTTTGCGAGACTAGAAACGATATAAAAGAAATCGATCGTAAAATGAGGGTACTTGAGGAAAAAATATCTAAAAATAGACCAGTGACTAAAATATCAACGTCTTCTGTTGAAAAAAACACGGAGAAGCAAAAAATGGAACTGGAGTCTTCCTCGTCATCCAATACCGAATCATATGCTAGTATAACGCAGATAAATAAAAACCAGACAAAACGGGCAAAAGATGTCTCGTCACCTAATAGTACGGTTGGGGCCACGAAAACCTCGCTTGTACCTCCTGATGCGCGTGACTTGGCGGAAACAAATATCGATCTTCAATTGGACGCTGAAGAAAAAGATCCTGAAAAGGAATGGATAGTGGCATCCCGTAGGAAGCAAAAGCAGAAAGTTATGAAGGGTGAGAGTACAAGTTTGGGAATACAAGCTATGGAAAAGAAGAAACACCTTCATGTTTGGCGTTTGCGGTCCGAAACAACGCCAGACCAAATGGAGTGTCATGTAAAGTCCATTTGTGGAGCCGAGGTCTGTGTTGCAATTGAGAAAATAAAACATAAGACTGAGAGAGGCTACGCATCTTTTATAGTGGGAGTTCCTGAACGTTTCTTTGGTGCTATTAGTCAAGCAAACGTTTGGCCACGTGACGCGGAATTTAGTGAGTGGATTTGGTTTCGAAAATCGTCAAAAGCCGAGAGAAAGTAAATCTATAGAAATTCTATATCAAAACGTAAGAGGTCTCAGGACAAAAACCACCGAATTTCTAGCCTTTATACAATCGTCTTCATCGGAGTTATTCGCAATAACAGAAAGTGGTTGTAATGCTTCTATTTACGATACTGAACTGGTACCGCCGGGTTATCATATATTACGTTGTGATAGAACGGACGGTCGTAAACAAGGAGGCGCGCTTTTAGTGGCCACACCGCGGTTCGAGTTACGTCAGGTGAAGTGCGATAGCATAAATCTAAACGCCCATGCGTTCGAACTTATTGGTGCAACAATATACTTAAATAATAAGTTTTTATTTGCTTGCTTTGTGTTATATATTCCGCCGAAAACAAATGAGAGCGAGTATATGCTAATGTTTCACTTGTTAGAAGGTTTTTGTGTAAAGTATAGTGGAAAATTAATTGTGCTTGGAGATTTTAATTTATTTTCTTGTAATGAAAATGTACGTGTATATTATGATTATTTTGTGACATATTGTGAATTCGTTCAGAACAATGGAATACCGAATTGTAGTGGTAGGCAACTGGATTTAGTGTTGAGCGGTGCAGGAGTGCACGGGCCGGTGACGGTGCGAGCGGCGGATGAGGGTGTGCTGCCGGTGGACCCGTACCACCCGCCACTCGCGGTGCGCGTTGGCGCGGATTATCTCGCTGCAGTGAGTATTGCGTCAAACCTATTACTTAACGATTTTAGCCAAACAGGTTTACCACTTAATCAATGGAATTTTGCTAAGGCGAACTTTAATTTTCTTTACAACTCACTTGCAAACATAGACTGGGCAGCTCTTTATGACTTAAATAGCCTTAACGAGGCAGTAAATTATTTTTACAGTATACTTTATACGGTGTTTAACAGTTGTGTCCCTATTAAGAAACGGAAGCTAATGACATCTCAGTACTCATACCCGGAATGGTACACGGCTGAAATAATTCATACTATTAAAATTAAACACTTGTTGCATAAACAGTATAAAAAGAGTAAATCTAAGGACGATTACAGTTCGTTTTCACATTGCAGAATGGAGTTAAAAGTGGCTATTTCTACTGCCCATGATTTATACCAAAACCAAATGCAATATAACATGGCAAAAGATCCAAAATCTTTTTGGAGTTTTATAAAACGGAAAAGAAATAGTAGCAACAAAAACAAATTAATAGAGGACGGACGTGTATTGTCTCCGAAGGAATCCGCAGATGAGTTTGCGAAATTCTTCTATTCCGTTTACAATTTACAACCCAATACCGGCCGAACTGAATGTAACTGCAGCGAGCTCGGCAGCGGCGGCAAACAGCGCGTTGGTTCACATCCATCAGCTCGAGCTCGCAGAAGTACTTAGAGCACTGGTCCGGCTTCCACCTAAACGCTCGGTAGGACCAGACGGTATCCCACCATTTATTTTTAAGGACTGTCGTTCGGCCCTAGCTGAACCGTTGTGGCATATATTTAACATGTCCTTGAAAACTGCAAACTTTCCCGAACAGTGGAAATTGACGTGTGGTTCCGGTTCCGAAAGGCAGTGGTGGACCGAATGTAAGTAATTATAGGCCGGTAGCAGTGCTGTGTGCACCTGCAAAGGTGTTCGAATCTGCGATTGAGCGATCTCTGCAAGCGCAGGTGAATTCCCAGTTATCTGATGCTCAGCACGGCTTCCGTGCAGGACATAGCACATCGGGGAACCTGCTACACCTCATGACTCAGGTTATACCGATAGTGGATGCTGGCGGCCAGGTAGATGTCATTTATTTCGATTTTAAAAAAGCCTTTGATGTGGTGGATAATGACATCTTACTTAAAAAGCTGGCTGACGCTGGGTGCACATCGCACATGCTTGCATTTTTTGCCAGCTATATGAGGAATAGGCGCCAATATGTAGATTGTAATGGGCATACGTCGGAGCCGTATTACACGAGATCTGGGGTCAGTCAAGGTAGCAATTTAGGTCCATTGGAATTTGTATTAATGATCAATGATCTTCCAGAAGTTGTGCATAATTCACAATGTTTACTTTTCGCCGATGACTTAAAGCTTGTACGGGAAATTAAGGATATGACGGACTGTCACAAACTGCAGGAGGATATTTGTCGGGTCGTTCAATGGAGTCAGGATAATAAACTTTATTTTAACATCTCGAAATGTTCATCAATATCCTTTACCCGGTCCTGCAGTCCGGTACACCACCGATATGCAGTGGGGGGGGAAGTGATGGAACGCCTTACAGAGGTACGAGACTTGGGAGTTCTTCTTACGGCTGAGTTATCATTTAAAAATCATGTATCAATTATATGTAAAAAAGCATACAGAATCTTAGGCTTTGTAATGCGGCAAGCGCGTGGCTTTTCGAACATAAGCGCCATATGCGCGCTATATCAATCACTTGTTAGAAGCCATATGGAGTTTAACTCAAGTGTTTGGAGCCCGTACGAAGCGAAATATAAGCTTATGTTAGAAAAAATCCAAAATAAATTTGTCCGTTTTTTATATTTTAAACTGTATGGCGTGTATCCCTTTTATCCGCTTATGTACCCAACGTTATTTGTGTTGGGAATGGTAGGCTACAATCGGTTAGAAGTTAGAAGAGAATTAATGCTCGCCTTATATATATTTAAATTACTGCGGGGAAGGGTCAATAACCCAGGTGTACTGGCAAGGGTGAGTCTGTGCGTGCCGGAGCGGTACGTGTGGCGCCGGCGCCGGCCGCGGCTGCTGGCCGAGCCGCGCGCGCGCACTCTGCTGTTGCGCGAGGCACCCTGGACCCGGGCGCTGCGCACGCTCAACCAGGTAGCCACTAGAATTGACGTCTTCTATTGTTCGTTGAATGAATTTATAAATGTTACTTTATTTATATTAAGCTCCTAATGTAATGTTCCTGCTCGTAATGTTAATTTTTAACCTGTGTTAAATACTTGCTACACTATCGCATTGGGCTGACCTGTAATGATAGATGTATATGTGAAACAAATAAATAAATAAATAAATAAATATTAGTCCACCGAGGTTTCGCTAAGCTGCGCGACTTCGCCTGATGTAGGTGCCAACACTTGACGCGGGACATTTGTCCCCTAGTGAATAAGCAGATTTAATCAGCAAGATAAGGATTTCAAGCAGTTACCCATGGATTGTCAATTTCTGCCATATGATCCACAAGCGTTTTCATATCAGCTTTGCTTAATGCTGTACCAATCATTACAGACTTCCTACATGCTCTTGATGCAAACATGGCTCTCACTCGACTTGGCCTGCAGTGTTCGGATGAAGTTTCCTGAAAGCAAAACAATTCACTTTGTGATGAGATGATTGCCCCTTTGATTTTGGTGTTCTTTATGAGGAAATGAGACTGTATTGTTTAATACTGACCCTTAACATAAATAATAATTCCTCAATATCTTCCTTTCCAAAAATCCAATTCTTGGACATGGGTATTGTCAAAAGTTTGACTCTTTTAGTTGGTGGGGCATCTGCATCAATTTCAAAAGTAAAACCATTTTTTTTAAAGACTCCCAGGTTGTCAGCCAATATCTCTTCATTTACACCTGTGAGTTCAAGTTGCTGCGGTCTGCAAAAAGAAAGCCTGTGTTCTAATGATTATACAACTAAATGGGTCTAAATCTAAGAATGACAAATAAGAAGAATTCATACATGACTAGTTTCTGATTTGTTAATTCTGTGTTTTTTTGTAAAGTTTCAAAGTTATATATTTCATCAGTGGCATGTTGGTCAATTATAAAGAGATCATCTTCCAGCTGAGTAATTATAAATCCTAAATTGAACTGTCCAAGGACTGCCATCTCTTTAAAAGATTCTTGCGATATCTCCTTACTGAGTTCTTCTTCACATTTTTTGTTAAATACAGGGTTTATTGTTGTTTTGAATTTAACTCTTTCTGGGGTTGATTTGTTATTTTGTATGCTGTTTAACTCTACTAATGCCTTAACATGTTCCAGTGACGTTTTCATAGTAACAGTTTTTCTATTACACTTTCCTAAGTCTTGATTGTCTGTTACTATTTGTTTTTGCTGTTTTTGCTTATCACCTTTCTCTAGAGTTTTACCCTTCTTAAGTAAATCTTTTGTCTTACAATAAATTGTATGGGATTTTTCTGTTACTACATCAGTTACATTTCTAATTTGAGTGTCTGGTATGTTGTCTGCATCTTCTAGATATAGTATTTCTTGTCCCATATCACTTGGTTTTGTGCTAACATTTTTGCATTCAGTGTCGTCATTCTCGCTTTCTACTGTTTTATTGTGTTCTTCATATGAGTCATCAGAGTCTGAATCAGAGTCTGATGAATCTTTTTTAATATTTTCACTATTACAATGCTTATAAACATCCTCTTTACAATTATTAATCTTGCTTGTTTTAGAAAATGTGAAATCTAACAATGTTGTTGATTTTCTCTTTAAGTCTGCATGGGTTGTTTCTTTTTTGTCACTTCCCTCAGTGTTTGTTACAATTGCACTATTTCTAGCAAACCGCTGCATAAACGAGTTAAATATTCTAGGTTGATCTATTACTGCTTTTACATCTTCATTTATATTTTGGCTGCAATAATTGATGCTAGTGTCTACTTTTAAGGTCCTTGGTATGGCCTCAAAAAGTTTTAATAATGATGCTTTCATAACATCAATTATATTTTTTTCCTTAGTCAGAAACAGTTTTCTCTTGTCTGGTGTTACATTTACATCAACAGATGTTCTATCCAATTTGACATTTAGAAATACAAAGGGGTATTGATGTGGATTGTATTGTTTATATGTCTCATTAATAACTTTAATAATTTTAGTTGGTTCACAGGGCCTTGAATTAACATAAAAAAACTGTCTATCTGTGCTGGAACGACCACTGCCATGTGCACATGATGATATGAAACCTGTAAATTCTACAGGATCAATAATATTTCTATAACCCTGTGATTTTTGTGAGGAAGTTGTATCTTGAGAGCTTTTTATGCAAGACTGGTCAGCATCATTTGAGTCTTCAGACAAATCTATTTCAACATCTTCTACAACCACACTTTCCTCACACTCTTGCACATCACTAGACAAACCTTTGAAAATATTGCTTTTAATATTGGACACTTGTTCAGGTTTGATTTCCAATATTGATTGCAATTGTTTTGGTCCAAACACACAGACAATGTTGTCTTGGTATGAATTAGAACCTTGTGTGGCCAACACAGTATATTTTGCATTAGAGCTTGTTTGGTTAGTGCAGGTGATCCTGCAAAGAAGTGGATAGTGTCATAAAATATCAAGGACTCTTTTGAAAATATTCAAATCAAAACACTAAAGAAATATGAACTTACTTAACTCCTAATGATATGAGACAGTATGCATAGAGCAATTGAGTCATTTTGTTGAACTCTCTCTTGACATTTTTATGGAACTCTTTCTGCCGGACAGGTAATGAGGCAAATAGATTACACAAGCTTACAGTAGTTCCAACTTGGCGAGAACATGGAGTCTTTTTTAGTACATTACCTTTATGATCATACTCTAGTTTTGTTGCTGCAAAAATAAGGAAATCAATTTGAGTAATCTATTATTTATTTTAAACGGAAGTTATATTTTAATGGTTCTTACCATATTCTGAAGTTTTATGTCGAGTTACAATTGTAAGGTTGGCTAGTGCACACAGGGAGCTTAATGCCTCTCCTCTGAATCCAAAACTTGTCACCCCAAGGAGGTCTGAGTATTCACTTAGCTTAGATGTGTGATATTTTAACGCTTGAACAAAAAGGAAAAATTAATATCAATATATTTTTTAAATGACATTGTTATAACAAATCGAATGATCAGCATTCATTTGCAGGTTCAGTTATTTATACGAGGTCTAAACAAGTAGCAACATATTAAGTGTGTAAACTGTGTCAAGGTAGAGGTTTCGTACAGTACCCAAGTAGCAAAGCAGTCGTAAAAGCAAAGCTTTTTACAGCTTAAGATCGAGAAATAGTCGTTAAAAGGAGTTAAAGATGCCAAACCGTTGTATAAAAGAACTATACTCAACTCTTTAGCATTTTCGCATTTTGGGCATAAAACTATGTCGACTAAACGTTTACTCCACATGTTTACAACGCGTTTACTCAATTATTGTATAAAGGTGTCAAATTTCACTTTTTTAACACTGTAAGTTCTAAAATAGTCGTATAAAAGCTTCTTATTTTCTAATTAGATGCTGAAGAAGTCTTTATAGCACTGTCATTCGACATTGTTCCCGTGTAAGTATTATAATGGTAAAAAAGCTGCTTATATGACCAAATAGCATCTCAGTTACTCTTAAAGCACTAAGAGTTATATAAAAGGATTCAATTCACTATTACAGCACCTGCCGAGAGAAAGTTCTCAAAGTGATTTGTTATAGCACCTACAGCAATTCAAATGCACTTTTAAAGCCATCATGCAGCAAAAAGTAGTATAAATGATCTTTAAAATCTTCTACAGCACCAAACCGCCATTTCATGAGTTTAGGTTAGTCGAGGCTCACATAATATATTCTACAAAATAAAGTGGTTTGGTATATTTTCGTCATGAACGTATACCAAACCACTTTATTTTGTAGAATATATGAATATTTTAATTTTATAAATAATGTCTTAATACCTCAAAAATAAGAAGGCCCATCAAAATAATAACTAGAAACATAAAGAAGTTAACCGAAAAATAAAATTTCGCATTAAAATTTAGTATGTTACACGAATACTAGCTAACACCGAAAACATATTATTTGAAACCAACCATTCTATAGAGTTGTTGAGTAGAAAAATTGAATATGTTGTACTTACTTCAATTGTTTTCTTTTTTTTCTCACACCAGTTACGCGCACTTCATTTAAGCTGCACATCAAACACAGTGCTATAAAGCTTGCCTCGTTGCGATCAATCGACTAAACAGCTGAGTGAATGCAACAAAGTAGCTATCACAGCACTATTAAGTCGAATAAAAGCAATTTCGTTGTTTTCAACCGACATATTAGTCGACTAATGGTGAAATGATTGCTATTATAGCATTAATAGTGCTGTATGTCACTTTGTCCCGACTATTATAGCGTCATTTGGCTCTTTACTCGACTATTTTATGGCAGTTATAGCACTTTAAGCTGAGTAATTTGTGCCCAAATCGCGTCGAGTAAACGATTACAGATCTATTACTCGACAATTCTAAGACCCTTTTCTCAACTTTAGGTGAAAATAGGAACGTGCTCTCGACTTTCATACGACTTAGTTTTGCTACTTGGGTACAATATAAGTATTACTATAATAATTTATAGTAGTAGATGACGCAAAAAATCACCATATTTCTTACTTAATCCTGTAAAATTGTCTTCTGTAACTCCGACGCCATTATCGGAGACCTCTATTAGATCTACACCGTAATTTTTGAACCTAATTTCTACATTCTTTGCTCCAGCATCTAGAGAATTTTCTAAAAGTTCTTTCACTGCAACTGCCAAGCTGAGCACCACCTATGAGAATAAGATTTTATAAAGGTACCTAATAATTAAAAGATATAAACAAAAAAGACAATAATAATATAATACTCCTACTTACTTGACCAGAGCAAATTTTATGTACAGACTCAGCATTAATGGGCTTTATTAATGTAACATTTTCTTTACAGTCGTCTATATTCATGATTTTAGTTTACAATATAAATAATTGATTGAAACCCCAACCAAAACAGGAAATCATAAAGAAAAAGCCGCGAAAATGTAAATATTTATTCTGTCCTGTCAGACACCCTATAATCTGTGTGCAGTGTTGCCAGTACGCAACTCCAATTTAGGACGGTGTGTTATCTGAAAAAGGACCGTTTTGGGCACAAAGGGACAAAAATAAAAATTCAAAACTTCATTTATTTATATACATTTTTTAATTAATTATTAGGTAAAAATAAATCTTTGTTGGCTTATATCTTGGTTATTTTAAAGAAAATATGTTTTTTAAGACTGCGCCGAGCGTCCAGTGGCGCCCTCATTACTTTTATTGTGTTTTCTAATAAACTAAAGTATTTTCTTGAAATTGGACGAAATGTGTTTGTACTACAAATGAAAACACAACTTATAGGGTATATCATATAGTTTAATAACAATTCACCTTCGAGTTATTAACTTAACGAAAAAAAGTGGCCACCTTTTCCCGTTAAGCTGACTACTCAAAGGGTAATTGTTATTAAAGTTTGTTACGTATCCCAAAAATTGTGTTTATACTTGCGCTACAAACACATTTTGTTTGGTTCCAAGGAAATTCGTTTAATTCGAAAACCCAATAACAGTAATGAGGGCGCCACTGGACGCTCGGCGCAGTCTTAACTGTTTGTGACATGAATCAGCTTTTATTGAAGCTGTGAAAAAATCATGAATATTCCCTATTACCCGTAACAAAGCAGCTTCATAGTTTGGAATATATATTTTTTTACACATATTTTATTTTTGCCTTAAGCATGCTGGGTTTGGGCTCGAATTTTTTGAGGCCCCCTGCGTTTGCCACCCCGACGCTCGTAGCCATTAGGGATACAACGGTCACTATTTTTTACGTAGTACTAGGTACGGTACCAAACAAACCAGACCAAAGATAGATAACACGACACGACTACAGATTAGATTTAAATAAATACATCAGTTTATAACAGCAATGATAAGGTTGGTTGGTACTCCTGTCAATCGTTACTAATTCGTATAGATCCGTTTCGACAGACAGCTTTAATTTAATACAGATACACTTTTATGCTATCAATATATTAAACTGAGCAGGTACTTAGATAGGTATGGTTTTGTTTTGGTGGTCACGAACTTTTTTGGGCGAAACCGTAAAGGGACGGTTACTGAAAAGGGCCGATTAAAGGACGGTGTGGTGATAAAAGGGACGGAAAACCGTCCCTTTTAGGCCGGTCTGGCAACACTGTCTGTGTGTCAGACTGACACTGAAACTACTGACTGAACACAAGCAAGACACAGATTGCACTCCGTGGGAATTTGCCATATTTGCCAAACCACAGATACATCATACAACTGAGTTCTTAACAAAAGCTTTTCTGAACGAGATAAATCCCCAGTGATAGAAAATAAATAGTATCTCATCGCTGCTTCCGATTATTCGACATGGTAAAGGTACAACTATTTCAGCCATCCTCAAATTCATTTAGGCAGTGGTATACGGCCCCATATCGCTATGAGGCAAAATATTAAACAAAAATTGCTAGCCACAGAAATTTACCCATTTTTCACCCGTTTGCTGACTGACAGCCAAGGAGTATAATAATCAATACGTTGACAACTAAATGACAGACGTCGAGTAAACGAAAAGTCGAAAACAGTGACGAATGTTCTTGAAAAAGTCGATCGAGATATTGGCTACGCAGTTTTTATTTTCATCTTATTAATCCGTATTTTGTGATCAGGAGTAACACTCTAGTCCAGAATGTCTCTAAATACGGCTCATGCCGACCATGGCGTGCTCATACACGCAGGAGAATGGTGAGTCATATTCCAGTTATTGTTTGTGATTGATAAATGTTGATAAGTATTAGATTTATATATTTACACCCTAAGAATGATTGAGATTAAAAGTAATGAGTAATAGTCTCAAAATGTGAACCTATCGGGGCAAAAGTTTAAGAGTCTGATGTGGGATTTTTCATTTGATTGTGATGCAATATTTTTTAACAGGGAAATTCCCCCAATGAATTAAATGAGCAAAGCAACTTTCACAATTCCGTTTTTTGGGGAGGTTTATAGAATATTTCGGTAAACGTGTAGTGCATCAGACAAAATGTCTTTCATTTGTTTATTGATTTTGGTAAACTTCCAGTATCATCCTGTTCTCGGACAATGTTATAGCTGATTTCTATGGCAATGACGCCAGTGAGTTCAAAGGCAGCAAGCCTGGCCGAATGTACCTCACCACACACCGCATGATCTACAACTCCAAATGCACCTCTGACCAAATGAGATCATTTAGCTTTCCCTTCATTGCCTTATCTGATGTAAGTAGTTTACGTCTAATATCCCATATTTATTGTTGACCTATGTGTGTGTACAGGATGTTGATTAACATGTTTTGTTCTTATATAATTAAAATTTATATTAATACTGTAAAATTCATACATTTATTTTGCCATGTCAATGTTGTCAACATAGAATACTGCTCTAATGGAAGACATCCTGTGGTTCAAAGTGGCACTAATCTTCTATATGATACATATGATGACATAGACATCGAACAGGTACAAAATGTAGTGCAGAAATATATGAAGACATATTTTTTTGGATAAGTTAATAAGTTTCATGCTTTCTCAATCAGCTTATCAATGGGTACTCAAGTGTGAGAAAGTGATCATAAACTGACCAATTATTACACAACAGTATGTTTATTCACTACATCTTGTCAGCTGTTATCCCTATAATATTAAATTCAAGTTTAGGTTGACTCTTGTTTCTTTGTAGGTCACAATTGAGCAGCCATTGTTCTTTGGTAACTACATAAAGGGTAAAGTGCGGGCGCAGGCTAATGGTAATTTTGCTGGTGAAGTGAAGTTCAAGCTTGTATTCAAGTCTGGAGGCGCCATTGAGTTCGGACAATCTATGTTGAAGGCAGCACATCTTGGTAAGTATGAAGATAATAAACACTATACTTACTAACATTTATACCGTGTATGACAATACATATTTAAGATGTTTCTTAGTGCCAAACTGAATTGTTACTTGCTTACCCTATATAAAGTGCTAGGTTATTTTCTTTGTGTTTCAAAATGTTTTTCTTTGGTAATTCATTAATATAAGATAAAACATAATTTCTCTAAGATTGGATAACCTAAATTACTCTGCAAAATCTCCTAAAGTCTATACTTTTAGGTATTTAAAAAAATGAAAACATTCCAAACCACGTGACATTGTTAAACAGCCAATCAAAATTGTTTTATCGAACTTTGACGTACGACGACTTTGACGTCAGCCAATAGAAGCAGAACACTGTCTGCTTCTATTGGCTGACGAACTATATCACGTGGTGGTTTTGTTTACATTGTTTTAAATGCCTAAAAGTATAGACTATAGGTTGAGGCTTTCTCAATTTGTATGAGATTCTACCCTGATATATATTATTATTTATTTCTGATACCAAGTTATTGAATGTAGCTTGCATGTGCCTGTATGTATTATCTTGCATCAATTAATGTAATATCTAACAATAATGCTGACCTATTTATATTGGATTACCAACAAACACAAGTTTGCATTACTTTTATATAATGTGAGGTATACACTGATCTAATAACAGTAATAACAAATATTACATATACAGAGTGTCCCAGATACCGACGTCAACCCATTAAGGGCTGATAGGCCTACTAATTACGTACCTGCCTTATATCATTTTAATTTTACTGTTAATCAAGATTGGATGTAAAATGACTTAAGAGACAGTTTTTAGACATTTCACTGTTTCTTCCGGTAAATTTAGTCCTCCACAGTATAAAAAAAAATAACTATGCTATAGTGGCACTAGATATTAAAAATATGCCAAGCTAATGTAGTTTTGAAAATGGTATAACACTTACTTATTTGTTCTTTAGTTTCATATCTATTGCTATTTAACTACAGAGGGAAAAATTAAGTCACTGTTCTACCAACTAAAAACTTGTAAATTAAACATTTAAAATTGTATTCGAAATTTGAATTCAACATTATCAGCCTATAAAAGTAATAATTGCTGTGACTTGATTAGCTCCTTCTGTACTTAAATAGCAATATATCTAAATACGGTGCGGTATCTGTGCTCAAAATACAGTGACGATACGGAATTGCAGTGACGTGCCGTAAGCGTAAGTTTACGGTACGTCAGTGCGATTCCGTAACGTCACCGTATTTTGAGTAGCTGTGTGGACGGTATGCGACAAAATCGTGACGATTACGGCACGTCACTGCGATTCCGTACCGTCACCGTATTTTGAGCAGCGGTGGGGTCGCTCCTTTATTCTTTCTTTATTAGAAACATTTGATCCAACTATAGTGATTGTGGTATTAATAAATCTAGGATTGTTTGTTTTATTTATGTTAAATAGAATAAGTTTACTGCTATTGATCATTCTCATGTTAAACATGTTTATGTAGCCAGCCAATGTTTGTCGTTTTTGAAATAATTTAGTAGTGTTCTTTTTCTCTAAGGACCAAATTACACTTAGGTATACTATGCACAAATAGAATACACATGTTTTATGGTTTTGCAGCGTCGCGGAACATGCAAGGGGGTGCTCCGCCTCCCTACACGCCTCCGACAGGTCCGTGGCAAGCCGCACCGCCGCCGGCCTATGCACCGGCCACGCAGGGGTACTATGGATGGGTGCCTCCGTACGAAGTAAGTTTCTCTAGCGAGTGGTTGTCCTGCTCTTAATGGGCCTGTGAATTGACAAGTCGGATCAGTTTCGTTTTAATGCGATAACTTCTTACTTAGGATGTAAGCTTAGATGCTTTGTCACTTTAACATCATGTGTAAACTGCTGCACTAATTTGTCAAAGGCGTGAAAGTGACAAGAAAAATAAGAATAAGGAGTGCATTTTAAGACTACAGTTTTTTTGGAGGGATAGTTTGCAGCTTAACATTAACTACTTTTTAAACGCCGCAATTAGCATGATAGCGGATTTTCATGCCGCGGACGCCGAACTGTTAGCGGGTCGCTCTACACTATATCCATATGATTTCCCGCCCCGTGGAAATGCGTAGAAGTATCCAGTGGGGTTTAAAATGTAAGCATTGACTGACCTTTATCCTGATGAATAATTAAGTTATAAATTGTCCAGACGTTCCCGAACCAGCCGCCTCCGAACTCAGTGTACGTGTCGAACAACCCGCCGCCGTACCCCGGGCTGAGCGGCACCACGTACCCGGCGGGTGGCTGGTCCGGCATGGCGAGCCCCACGGGTGCGCACGGCTCCCCCTCCGCGCCGCCGCCCGGCTACCCCGGCGGCTTCGCGGCGCCTGGAGCCCCGCCCGCCGGACCCGCTAATGGTGCGCCACACTACACATGTTTACCCTATACAACCTTACAGATACTAACCATGCAAAAGACAGCATACCATCGCCTGTTATTAGGGTTCTGCGCGTTAAAATGGTAAAAAACAAACTCTTGTTGTGGAACTCCGTCTGTCTGTTACGACTGCGTTTAATTGCAATTTAAAAAAAAAAGAGCTAAATTTAGGTCGAAAGTTAAGATCTTATCAAGTCCAGTGGAGTACAGAGCGGCAGAGCGGGCAAAATGCCACGGGCCCTCGGCCTGTGAAGGACCCCTAGCCCGAAAGGCCGTGAGCCAAGGAGGAACCTAATATTTATTTAATTTAATAAAAGTGAAAGGAAAGGCCCTATCCGTCGAATTTGCCACGGCCCTCAGTATGTATAGTTACGCCGCTGAACGGGGCCGCCATTCTTCTTTCATTGTTCACCTAGGTATGCCAATCATATTATTTATGACGAGACCACATTTCCAGTCAAGTTTATAAGAGAGAGACGGGAAGCGTTATAATAGCGAGTATAACGTTATACATCTACTTTCATCTAATACCTTAAACGGCTCCAACGATTTTCATGACATTTCGGATGCAGGATGTTTCGGGAGCGATAAATCGATCTAGCTACAGTTCGGTGGTTCTAATAAGCCCGATTTGACGGCTGTCATCTTAGTACAAAATATAACCTCAAACTCATATTTTGTACATTTTTGTACTAAGATGACAGCTGTCAAATCGGGCCTCTTAGAACGGCCAAACTGTAGGTTTCATTTTTAGTTACAACTTTTAGATTAAAATAAAACATCCCTTACTGTAAGTAAAAACATGAACTTTATGTCTAACATTACGACTAATACCCGGATAAATAACGAATACTTACCCGGTATTCAAGAAGATAAACATCTATATTATGTCCTCTTGCGAAGAATAGGTATTTTGGCTCACCTAATTCACCTAATTTACAAATTTTGGCAATACAAAGTGGTTTTATTGCCGTTATATTTTACTATATCAGTGATCAGGTGATCAGTTAAACATAAGCTAAAAATAATTACAGATAAATGCTCTATCTCTGATCAGGCTTCTTCGAACGGTGCGAGTCACCGTTCGAAGAAGCCTGATCAGACAGCTGCTAACACAGTACAAAATATAACCTAAAACAAGCCTGAAACACATGTTGCCCTGAATTAACAGCTGTCAAATGGGGCATTGTAGAACGGCGCGAGTATAATAGTCAAGTAGCATTCCATTAAGTCAAAAGTCCTCAAGGTTGACAATGCAATTGCAGTCTTGCTGGAGATTTCAATTGTCTATGGGCTTTCAGGTAGCCTTTGTGAAAGTATGTAAATATTACAAGCAGGGCCGTCTTCGGACATGCCCGGGCGCTTGGGCACACAAGAATTGACCCCTCCTCGCACTGGAAAGTAATAAAAAAAAACTGGTATGATTCTATATTTTACCACTACATTACCACGTCCTGAACGGCTGACGAGCCTGGGCACTGGTCCCGTGTGCGACCGTTATACACCTTAGACCCTTATGCTAAACGGATACTGATTACAAGAAAAATAGAATGATGTTTCTAGAGCTACAAATATCACAAATAATTTGCTTTAGTAAATTAGACCTATATTTTTCCTGTAGACAATTAAAGTAAGAACGTAACCCTCGTCTTTGTTTAAATTGCATTACTTTAATAATAATTGTCCTCACGAACGATGAAAGATTCGGGAAACGCCTTAGGCGGACTTGCGCGGACCAGAGTTAGCTCTTAACCCAGAGTTAAGCGTTTACTTTTGTACGTGGTTTGCCGCCTAACCTCGGGTTAAGACGCTAACTCTGGTCCACTCAAGTGGGCCTTAAAGTTTTTTGTTTTATACGACGTTTTCATACTGTAAAAACGCTCATACGCGTTAGCACTGGTAGACCTATAGCCAGCCAGGCAATACCTTTATTCAAGGGGTTTTTTACGAAAAGTTGTTTTGTTGTTTGTTAAATATTGATCTAAAGTTTAAAATGGTAATTACTTCCTGATTGTGACCAGCAGGATTTAAAGTTACTAAACTAACTTGTTGGAAATAGTTTTATTGGAACAACGATTAAACTGTTATTGAACATTTTCTACAATAATATGGGAAAGTCCGGTCGACTTTATACCTAATATAAATAACAGGCATTTTAGTGCTGTTACTTTAACGTCATGTTTAAACTGCTGCACTAATCGGTCAAAGTCGTTAACCTTTTAAACGCCACAGGCGGCCATGGCCGACATCTGAAAGTCGTGCTCCTGACGCCACGACGGCTACAGCCGACACAAGTCCAAGATTAAAAGAGACTTTGTTTCGTATGAATTAAGTTGTAATTTGCATAGCATGGCAAACATGTACGGTGTGTGAATGGCGCATTTTGTAACCGACGTAAGGCGTTCAAAAGGTTAAAGCAACAAGGTTCTAAAGTTTGCAGCTACTTATAAGGCCGACTGTAGGGACTTTGGTTTTATATGACTCGTAGTGCTGATTACTTAAACCTTCTAACAAAAAATGGACACTTAAGTAGTGTGGATCGCTTTAAATTTATTTACTCTGCTGTGTACAGAAGGTACCTGTTTATGTAAATTATATTTTATTTGGTAAGTATCGCACACCGTAAACTTTTTAAAATATAGATTGCCATAGTTTAGTATGTGTATGTGTTTTTAGGATTCCCAAAGGGTAAAAACGGGACCCTATTACTAAGACTCTACTGTCCGTCTGTCTGTCTGTCACCAGGCTGTATCTCATGAACCGTGATAGCTTGATATTTTTGCTCGATATTGATAACAGCAACAGGTATAGCGTCTAACGTTGTATAGATCATAGTCGAAACCTTTCGTGCGCGGGTCCGACTTGCACTTGGCCGGTTTTATATAATATCTTGTTACATATATTAAAATCAGTGTGATTCCCCAAATCGGTGAACACGGTTTGGAGCACGCGGACAGTTTGAAGCACGGATCGGGTTGTACAGCTCAGTTCGAGTTACATCTCTGTCTATACTTCCACTTGGCCCGTTCGGCCTCTACCTTCGGTGATCAGGGTCACCGAGTGGGACCCGGTGCTACACACCGTGTGCTACCCCCGACGCCAAGGCCCTAATACCGGGCTGCTGACGGTTTCGTCACGCCACTGCCACTAAACTGCAAGGGAAGTGTTCCGCTTCATGGAACCAGAGGCCAATATCTATTACGCTAACTTGCGTTTCTAGTCGTTTCGTTTTTAAACCAATCGCGTCACTGGTAGATCACCACATCACCACCACCACCATCTTCTGCTCACACTACCGAAGATCTTACAATGAATTAGTTAAACTTCTTTAAGTTTTATCTTGCCGCCCAGTAGGACGTTACGTTGGCATAGTAGTAGAATATTATACGGTGTGTTACCGGCATGCGGGCATTTATTAAAACTGCCGATAATACGTTGCTTTAGCAATTGTTTGCAAGTATTATCAAAAATTATTAAAATAACTTCACAATTAGTTTTCTTAGATACTGTCCATTTTTAATGTAGTGCATAGATCCTGCTGCGTGTTCATCGTTATCAGTATCGCTGTTGCTTGGTACAAGGCATGTCGTGGTACGGCGACAGATCATAATACTCAAAGTAGCCGTCGACTGTCATTTACACTGGTCAAATTGCTGTGCTTTACATTGCTGGCAATTAACATTTTGTTAGAAAGTTAACGAAGCCTGAAAAGTTGTTTATTAATTAAATTAATGTCATAGTTACGTCACAGATATACGTTATTTTAACCTACTTTAAAAAAAGCTAGGGTGCTGGTAACACACTGTATACTGTGGTATTATTTGTACAATCTGGTCGGAAAAAAAATGTACTTTTGTACAATGTTTTAAATTTAAACTATGTAATAATACGTTTCATGCTATATTCCTGCTATCATAAAAGGTTGTGCAGGGTACACAAGTAATAGTACTGGCTAAAATAATTGCCTTCCTAGCGCGACATGACCTAATTTTTAATTATCTATTGATGTTTAACGATTTGACTCTCAGGAGAAGTCGGGGCTCCAGTGTGAGTGCGTTGTTTTAATTAAATAATTATAGATTGATCAATATTTAGCTTATTGTAGATCTGGTAAATCATTAATTAGTTAGATATCATTCAAGAGGTAGTTCCAAGTATAGCGGTGGTTTGTCGTTCGTTGCAGTAGATTGGTTAACATTTTCAGATGCCAAAGAGGCTGAGGCGGCGCGCAGCGCCTACTACGACCCTAACAGGCCGCAAACCGCCTATGTTCCGCCGCCATACAACAACGTAAGTATTCTCAATGTAATGTACCATCTGAATTAAGTATTATCTGATCTCATTGTAAGCATCCCTTGCCAGAAACTAGGTTAGCTATCTGTGCCATCGGATTTTCGTGCATTGGAGGCCCAACTGTCACAGACTTGATTTTGAGCTTCCGAAATTGGTGATAGGTTATACTTATACGTATGAGACTTGCATCGTTTGTTGCATCGGCATGTGACGGTCGGCCCTCCGGACACGCGAAATGTTGTCCACTGCGGTGTTCAAACGGTAAAGAGAAACTTTACCTTTGAGACGTCGTTGTATGTAGTCTGATTGAATTTATGAGTATTGTAAAAATTAGTAACAACTCGCACAGTTTGATAGATTGTATTCGAACTTGGCTATATAGTACAGTGGTGATGTTTGTCGGTTTCAGGATCAACCTCCGAGTTACCAAGAATCTTTGTCGAAGAAAGGAAACTAAAGCATTGTCCGCATTTCCACCTGCCGCCGCCGCGCGAGGTGGGCCCGGCCGGCGACCCCGCCGCGGCCAGCTACAGCACCGAGACCATGCTGTGACACAACACACACATTCCTTCAATCGACTTTTTGCGTCATCTCTCTCGGTTATCACATATATATTAGATGTACCGTGTATGCGGACGTAATCGTTTATAAATATGGTTAATTCGGCATCCCGAATCAGATTATTCAAAATAAAATATTGTAATCGTTGTGATTCAAATGTTTAATCAGTATTTGTTGTTTATAGCAATATGATATTATTATTGCGTCGTGAAAACCGATTCTTAAAGGGCTGGTGCATTAAAAAATATAAACTTATACAAAATAATATCTACCAAAAAATAATAAAAAGATAGCTTTAGTAAGCATTATGTTAATTCTGAAACTATGCGTTTAGAAGCGATGTTCTAGATATTCCGCTGGAGTTATAATTATTTTGCGTCGTATATTGTAATTGTAAATTGTTGATCACCCGATTTAATAGCTTTTTATGCTTTTGAGATCATTAAATTTTATTCAGCCCGAATGTTTTATTATTGAAGTCCTAATTAATTTTGTTTAACGATTATAGGGTTAAGATTCAGTAGGATTTAGTTCGAGAAAGCAGCCGAGTCCGCACCTAAGTAGGTATATAGGGTGCAATTGGCTTGATCTCATTCAAATCATAAAAATAGGCAATTCAATAATAAATAAATAAATAAAAGGAGAATCACTGCATGTATGAGTCACGTCTTTGTTGGCTTATGTATATCTTGGTTATTTTTATACCTATTCAAAACAAAATGTTTGCAAGTTTTCTGCACCAATATACAGATTGTCCTATTAGGGTCATATTTTTAGATGCGGTCATTTCCAATAATTTTAATCGATAAGTGCTGATTCGATTTTTTACGTTTGGTAAATGGTAATTTTTTTTAACCCTTTTGGCTTATTTTTTAAAATACGTTTTGGGATGATGTAACTGAGCATTTCTCTTTTTTTTTGACACTGTTAGTGACACCTCCAGATTTAAAAAAAAAATGGCATACAGGTAGAGACCATCGAACTATGCAATAATTAAATAATATTGTAATGTGTCCCAAAATATTTGTATGGAAAGTTCCTTTTGTGTTACCGATATTCATACATTTTTGGTAACACAACTTCTCTAAAATGGTAAGTACTTTCAGTTGAAAAAGAATGGTTTCCTACAAAGACTTCTGTCTAACAAAACCTATACCTAGAAAGTTTTGTTAAAAATCGGATGAAAAAAAATTTAACTATCGAAAGCTAACCACATGTTGTAAAAACGTGTTTGTTTAATGCTATTGTTAATTATCAAGGATCGGAAAAACACCCGTCATTTGGAAAATATAACCCTGTCCCGTACAGCAGAGACTTCCTTATGAACTTATGATGTTAATGGATAATTATATTATGAATGAATATCATAACTAATTTACAGTCGAAGCTCTAAATATCAGCATCTTATGTTGGCGTAACTACTGTGGGAATGAACTTGTTCCCAAAACGACTTTACTTAATGCGATATCGCATCATCAATCAGACTAATAGAAAACAGCTCACAAAAAGCATACATACATACATACATTAAATCACGCCTGTTTCCCAGAGGGGTAGGCAGAGACCACTTCTTTCCACTTGCTACGATCTTGACAAATTTCTTTCGCTTCTTCCACATTCATACATCGAGTCATGCACGCACGTCGGTTTCGGGTACTTAAGATTCGGCCCTTTTCCAGTATTTCACCGATTTGACTCACAAAAAGCAAGCTTTGAAAATCCGACTACTCCCGCAGCATCCGGACTGAGGAGGTTCTAATTGTAGCCTATGAAACTCCTTGGTGGTTAGGTTACTAATACAACAATAACTCTCAATTTAAAATCCGCCAAGGCGTTTGTCGCGCACAGCTCGAATCGCCATGTAAAAATCTGTAAGGGCGAACTCTAATTGTCCATCTATATTTGTAATTTGGTAACACTGAGGATTCTTGCCGAGACTAACCTTGTATGTTAACATGCCTGCGTAGAAAAATGGCGGGGAAGAAGCATGATTTGTGATGGAGAAAATCGGTGAACACGAGGCGAGATCAAGGGAGTGAGTGAGGTTAGTCCCTGTGGAGCTCAGCTGATACCCCTGGTGAGTGTTCATCATATACTTGTAAAGTTGATCACGTAACGCCATGAGATGTAGAAAGATGATGAGACTAATGATAGTAATACATAGCCTCTATAAATCCTATAATACCAGTAACATGTATTTGTATAGTAATACAAGAGTAGATATTAGATGAGAGACGAGCATTGGCTCGCCCATGAAGTGTGATCCGTAAGCACATTGGCGTGGTCAACTATTGTTCGAGCAACCGAGGCAGGGCCATGGGGATGGAAGAGGCCCTCATGGGGGTAAAGCCCTCATGTCCGGCTGGTGTCCACCGAGTAACAAAGATGATGTCACCTGGTTACAAAACAGTACCTTGACGGGACAGGAGCTAGTCGACCATAGTAGGGCCTAAGGCCAATTCTTGATAAAGAAACTCGTATAAAGGTGCTATGCTAAAGGTGCGGCATGCACAGTCACACCAAAACACGCAGTTAAATGGCAAAGCCAAAGTAATAAGACATCAAACACATTGCGAGTAAGATACCTGCTTATTAGAGTATTGAGCAAGATAATTGGTCTCTACTCATCTTTCTACTCTCATAATTGTAAGTATGATCATTTGTTCTACCCTAATCTAGATATACCTATATAACATGTAAGCGTACCTATCTCTTGAAATCGCTGTCAATAGAACTTGCAAAAGATGTAAGCAAAATCAAACGAACTAATTCAACATGATAACTTGATAGTCAGTATAATCACGAACGTTTAAAGATCAAGGTAGGTTTTTGCAATGACTGATACACTAGGTCATTATTTTCATACTAAGTTTAAGATGAAATAACTATTCATTATACGTTATTTTTAATAAAACACACGTGGTGAATATTTGAAGTTATGTGTCCAGTACTAATTTGTTTACATCGTTCACAAGTTTTATTGACGGCGACCTTAAATCATTCAGAAAGGGGACAGCGTTAGACAATCGTCGAAAATTACAAAAAAAATTGATTGGTACAATTGGCAGTTTTCTTTACGGTAAGTATGTTATCATGTTTATCATAATTATTGTAATGTGAACTGACGAGTTAACGCTCAAAATGCATTTAGTGGCAATAAATTGGTCTGACTGTAGGTAAACAATCTTTTTTTAGATACTATACTTATCACTACTTTTGGGTAGCACATGAGAAGTTTGCCTATTTTTTAAATAAGTATATGTTTTGCTGTAGGCCCGCTGGGATTGAATTTACGTGGAGTACCTACCTATGAGGCGCGACCTGAGAGTGAGGTGATCTTTATGCTTAAGTGCGAGGTTGAGACTAGAAATAAGTATAGATTACAGAAGTGGAGTGCTGTCTTACTCTAACGTTTATGTGATAGAAATCTACTTCTGCAATTTTTATTGCTAACTTAATTCGCGCGCTATAAGCATCGTACGCACTAAGTAGGTATCACAGATTATAGGATATGTCTAAAGAGTAGGTATATTGAAATATTTGCAATCGGCAAAGTCGTTTTCTCGCGATGACATGTCTACAGTTCGCGCTGCTATAGACAATTAACTGTCTAGCAAAACGGTACAATTCTGTTAACACTGTCCATCCGAAAACAGCTGCTTGAAAGATTAATGACAACTGTCACTTTATAAAAATTAGAACATCAAAACCAATGTCCGCAACAACATGTTACTAAAATCAGATTTATAAACTTACAAAAATGGGATACCATCAGCAATATTAACCGTACACATTTAACCTTTACAATATTATGGGTAAGTGAATAGTGTAGTGAGTTGTGTAGTGTTCGTAATCACCGCTGTTGACAGCTTTGTACAAAGAAGCCTGCGTGTTGTAGAAGTATGTGCATCACAGAAGCCAGCCTCGTTCCGCCTGCCACTCACCTGGAACACATCAATCTAACTTACAAAAGTTCAATCGCGCGCCGCCCCCGCGCGGGCGGACCGACTAACAGACCTCACCTCCGTGTGCAAACACTTTCCGTTTCGAAATGAAATGAGACAATTTAAAGCTAACATTATTTGTGAAACAGGCATTGAACTTTTGTACAAAGTTGTGGGCACAATATCAAATTGTTGGGGAATGAAAGTTGTTGATGTGTTTATATTGTAGACTTATATTTTCATTTGAAAACTAACGTAAGCGTGTGCTACCTACGTGTCTGTAATTAAAGAGCGAACCAATGGGGTACCACGTCAAAACGCTTTAATTCTCCATCATTCTAAAAGAATTTACAATAAAATATAATAGGATTTTTCTTTCAACTTTAGTGTTTTGACATGTATTGAAGCTGGAGCGGCATTCGGGTTAACAACCAGATCTACCTACTAAAATAATATGAGCTTGAACAAGGCTTGTGAGTACTGCTCATAACATATGGACATTCAGACACCCATTACAGCCCACACTTGCCCGAAACCTACGTCTGACAGTAATAACAAACACTTTAACGTCCCGGATTCGGAGTTCATCCAGAGTAGAGTAGTTATGACGTCAGATGAAGGTGAGGGCTTCTGCATTACACTTAACCCTCGCGTTTTTTTCGCAAGTGACCGCGGAGATAGTCGTTATTGAACGAAGAAATTTATTTCTGATGCGATCTGTAGGTAAGTTATACATTGATTTAATGTGAGTGGCAGAATATTTTTGCGTAGACGCTGGCTTCTATATTGCTGTTAATAATGGTTGGTAAGAGTGGTTACATGGCGCCCCCGTCCGTTGCAGAGTAACCACACTCCCGATGGCTCCTGGAATACACCCGCCATGCACACCGTCCGCGTCATGCCAGCCAATCCGCTGCCACCCCACGCCGCCGCCGTGCCGGCGGCCGGAGCTATGCCTCCGCCGAACTATCGCCAAGCGCCGGCCGCATTGCCAAAGCGCTATCTCTATCATGCGGACAAAATCCATTTCCTCTTGCAGGTATTGTGGAAATAATCCTAAACAAACTGCCAGAAGAGTTAACAGGTTCCTTAGAATAAGGACAAGAGAATTAAGAATGAGAAGAAGGGACAAGCTTACTGGAAGAAATAGTTATTTGAGATATAAAAGGAGACAAGGGAAAAGAAAAGCGAAAACGGCCTGTTGCGCAGGAAAGGGACACCGGGGTCGATTAAGAAGAGGATGCTGTGAAATACTGTGAAAAACATAAGAAGCGCACATACGACACAATGTTCATGAACCTAATCTTATTCTTTGCCGCAAATAAATGTATTAACTAATTTATGGCTATTTGAACCGCGTGTTATAGCGAAAACGTCGTGGTTTTCTATGCCTTTGAATGACAGGTTTACAAGACCGGTAGTGCAAGGTAGTCCGATTCTGGTTTCTGTACATTTGTTAATTATCACTGCTAGGACTAGTTACATGGCATCCATCCGTTGCAGATTAAGCGATGGTCCCGAATACACCCGCTACGCCCGTCTACGGCCTCTTGCCAGCCAATCCGCGGGCAACCCTCGCCGCCACCGTGCTCCCGGCCAGAGCAATGCCTCATGAAAACTTTGATGAGCATCAAATTATGCTTGCGCGCAGTCTCCATAAAGCAGACGAAGTTTAAGTCGCGCGGTCCGAGGTGTGCAAACCCACCGAAACAAATCAAACAGGAATAAATAAGTACCTTGAAGTTAAATAAAACTAGACAAACATAAAACACAAACACACAAAGCTTAGTGAAAGCGAAGAGATATGCTGCGCGGGGAATGGACACAGGCTGGGAGAAGGTTGAAGGCAGGCTGCTGCGACATACTTTAAAAATATACGGAGCCTTTCATTTCAGATCAACGTACAATATTCGTGTAATCTTGTCTTTTCAAGACGCAAATACACGTGATAATCAATATATGGCCATTTCAATCAAAATCTTCCGCTGTGGGCTTTCACACCGAAGGAATGCAGCACCTGCTAAATGCCTGCCTGTAAACCTATGTACGATCACCAAGGTCACCTAGATTTCGCTTGTCAGTTCGTTTGGAATTAGTCGCATATTTAAACGGTGTTATAACAGCTACGTTCTAGTCAATGATGATGAAGCCATTATTGTCTATTTTTCGCTAGGTTTTTCGCACGCCTGTATACGATACGGCCTTAAGTTTCTCTTTCTGCATGCTTTTGCCCGTAATTTTCATTCAACCCTACATTCAAATAGCTAGAATTACAACAATTATTTTCAGTAAGTGAATTCCTTTCTCGCAAAACGAGCTATTCTATATAGATTCTAAATTTAAAGCTTCTGAATAAAGTAGTGCGTTGGTGAAGTAGGTACCAATCAGTTTTAGTTTTGATTTCTTAATTCCCCATTTATCACTGATACTAATTTGTATATTTAATATTAGGTTCTGTAACTCTATTACGTAGAAAAACTCATTCGATCTGAATATCGCGTATTTTTTTTAATTTTGCACTTTCAGACTCGTTAAATTAAAACGATGACCCAAAAATCATCACCGATTTTGTCCTTTTTGGAAGTATGAAGGCCCAGTGGTACAGTCGGCCAAAAATGTAGTCTACCCCTACGGTTGAAGTTCATTTCCACGTCATGATACAAGTTCGATTTTCTCTTGCAATAATATTGACAGTGACAAGTGTCAACCTTAGTGATAATTAGATCACACATAAACTTTTGTCAAAACTGGTCACCACTTTCTTGGCCGACTAAAACTATTTATGCTATCAACCTACATCCAATCAGCCATCAGCATCCAACCCTGGGCTGCCAAATGAAAATTAATTTAGATGGATCGCGAGTTTCCCTTTTTTAGATAAGTTTTTTTTGGCGTAGGTATGTATACGCGCGTTAAGGTGCACAATCGCAGAAAGCCAGTGATTAATTTTACGCTAGGTATATTTATGGCAGGGTCCTTGTAGCACAGTCATTAAAGTAGTTGACTAATGTGCATTTGTACCATAAATTGTGTGTTTGGCACCGAATTGTCTAACCGACGCTTGGTGCTGGTAAAAAAGGTAGGTATTGTGTTAACATTGGATATTATTACTTGTTCTAATCATGTATTTAGCAACAATGCTGTTCGTATAACGATTATATATACTTAATAAGGTAAAACAGTCCATCGCAATCGCAAACAACATATATGCAGGAATTGTTTTTATTTTGTGTTAGTACGGCCAATGCGGCAAGTTCAATTCGCTCTTGAACTGTTCTTGGTAGGTACAGTCGCGGAACGAAAATGTACACCAGTTTTCAAACAAATTCATTTACGCGTTGCAAGCTCATGTTACCTTTTTAAACTGTGTAACAGACGCGAGAAATAATATTGAACCAATAGTGGCTGTTGTTTTTACGTGACCTTAGCAACCCTTTTGTAACGACCAATAAGACTTGAGTTCAGTTTAAACCAATAGTGGCGGTTGTTTATACGTGACCATGGTAACCATGTATCTGTGGGCCATGTAATGAAATGACATTCATTATGACGGAATGTGTCATAAGATCGGTCGATAAGCAGATACTGATAACTTTTATACTGAGCAAGCAAAAACAGGTCTTAGGGTGGTCAACCTTTTCATTCCGCGACTGTACATCATCATTTAATTTTGATAATATATGTAGCATCTGACAAAAGCATAATTGTATGTAGCTCAATTATTGAAAAAAAGTGGTGTAGGTGGATGGAGTTTTCTTAGATTATGCGATACTGGTATTCATGAAAAAGAACGCGAGGGTATCCACTGTCATACACGGGAGCGCTTTATTTCACATAATTATTTTTAGTCCGAATGTATTGTTATTGATAATCATCGTAAGTCATACAGTGGTATTTACTGAAATGGTTTTTATATCAGGATTTTTGAAATATCTAGCTGATGAATGAGATAGGTTTATTATGTTTTATATAAACCCTGAATTAAAAATAGTTTCAGTAAAGAACACTTTATATTAGTAGCGATGATTATCAATAACAATGTTAACAATACATTCGAACTACATTTTTTTATGTGAGCCAATAATGGACTCGTCATAGGTACACATGTACAGACTAACACAAGATGCAACAACTCCACAGAACATTTCTCGCACTGTTTAATACGTTCCCGGACGGTGCCGGAATTTGTAAAGTAAGTTGATCATGATATGGCATTTCGGTTGTGGCGAAAAATTTGAAACGCAACGTAAGCAATGTCCAACATGATTGTCAAATGTGTTAATGCGATAAAGTACAAAAGTGATCAGCTACTTTTGACGCAGACTGTACAATTAAATCTACAATAAAATGTAAATAACAAAACTTTGTTCTGTTGATAGCCCTTTAGGCACTTTCATATACCTGAATCTAGCAATGCTTTCTAAGAGTAGAGCAATGATGAGAAGCGCCGCAACAAAATAAGTCTGCCTTTTTCTAATAAATTTATTATTACGTAACGTATACGTACGTATTTATTGTTACGTAAAACCCATATAATATATATGTCATCTCATGATGCAACTAATATAATGGTACTGTATCTGTGAACGTATTACTCAAAATACTCAACCATTACTTTTGCGACGTAAATGTTTGGTGGCATGTTTCAGCCGTATATGCTGAGAAGGGTCTTAAGCCATGCATATCCGCACCGTCATGTAGCGCCCACAGACACAGACCTCGACCAGCGCCCTGCCCGAAGCCAGACATATGCGCACAAAGGTGCAAAAGGAAGAAAGAAAAATGTCCCAGCGCCAAAGAAACGGTCTTCAGATATTTCGGTCCCTGCAAATGCGCCAAAATGCAGTCAAAGGGCAGCAGAAAAAGAAAGAGATATGGATATAAAAACCACGCGAGGCGACTTGCCAGAGCTATGAGACGACGGTCGACGATATCTCGCAGGACAGTAATTAACAGGAGACCTACTTACGATGCAGCATATCCCATACGTTCACATAGACACCCGACAAGATGTTGCGAGCTCATTTAACCCAACTACTTATTTACTTGTAGGTATATAATTAATTAGCTTGCACATCAGTACCAAGAAGACAACATCAATAAACAAGACACAGAGACCACTGTTAATTAATTAAAAAAACAATAAATAAGTACCTAATCTTTTTAAAGTGCTGAAATCTTCATTTAACACTTAGTGCTACAGGTTAGCAATTGCATGCAATTCTATCTACTTAACCCATTATCACCAAATCTAATCCGTAAGGAATTGAGGGCACTCCTCAAATAATATTATAGGCATACATATAGCAATTTCAGTATTTTTAGTTACTAGGTAGTTTAGCATTTGCATTCAGAAAGTATCATTTGGTGAAGTGGACCTGATGATGAACCAACTAAACTCTTCAACTTTTTGATTAAGATTGTTGAGCGACCATAACGAAGAACATTTAATTGTTTTAATATGACTTTGACTTTCCGGCGGCGTTGCTTGCGGTGAACTTGAAATATCTCGCACTCACTACTATTTCTGAGTGTTTTGGGCCTTCGGGCCGGCCAAAGAACTAATCTAACCTAAACCTACCTCATATTTTATGGTACTTATTATTGAGTGTTTTGCTCAACCGGACATAGCCAACCGTGCTACGGGTGAAGGCGCATCCACGTTACACTACGACGTCGCTTAGCAACGACAGCTACGCACTCAGATTACGTGAACGTGCATCTACACACACAAGTGTGGCTAACCAGCTTTCGTGAGATTAGACGGGATAGAAGTAGGGAGGTAGGGGTAGTCGTCTTGATGGAACTAGGTAGCAAATACGACCAATTCATTTTGCGATTACATCTCGATCTGACTACATAGCTTTGTGCCTAAATCGCAATACGACCAGATCGCTTTGAGGCTAAGTAGGTACATCTCAAAATGTCAGAGTCGCTAAAAGACCACATTGTTTATTTTCATTTTATGTTTGTGTTAGCAGTGTCGACGGAGGAGGGGCTCCTATACCTGGGTAATTTGCCCTTCGGGAATTTGAAGTTACGTAACGAACGTACCCTAGTAACGCAAACGAAGTGGTCATTTTGCGACTCACACTTTTTATAATGTAGTCTCAAACCGATATAGGCACAACAAGCGATGTAGTCAGATCGAGATGTAGGTAGTCACAAAGTTATCTGGTAGTATTTGCTACATAGTCCTAACGAGATATGAACCTAAAGCTTCTATCCAAATTAAACAACTGTAAGATCAGGCTATTACGTCTGAGGGCTATTGTAACTTTTCATATCTCCTAATTTTAATACTACTTAGAACACTTCTTAGTATGAAAAGTTACAACAGCCCCTCAGACGCAATAGACCCGCCTAACCTTACATGAATCTTGAATCACCAAGGTTAAGGTTTTTTTCTTTTAAGGGCTGATTTTTCAATCTCCAGATAACACTATCTCTCAGGTAAATTGTAGCTCTGTCCTTATCTTTTTTATGACAAAGAAAAGGACAGAGCTACAATTTACCTGAAAGGTAATGTTGTCTAGAGATTAAAAGATCAGCCCTAAATAGTTAAAACTAACAGAGAATTGACTGTTTGGAGTTTCATCTAATTGAATGAAGTTGTTGTTTTGTTTGTTTTGACTATAGTAGGTAGTTACACAAATTTTATAAAAGTACACACCGGTAACAGCAGCAGCTACCATTTATCTTAAAATATTATTGTTAATTTTGCGAGGGCCGCCGGCCTTCCTGACGTACATACATGCCAACATGTCGCGTTTACATCGGCCGTCGCTGCGATCACGTCTTGCTGTCAGCGAGGGACGGAGCGCGCTGACCACCTCGCCTGCCCCTGCCTGTACTCTGCGCGGAGCTCCCACTTGCACCTTCTTCTCGCTCATTCACTTCCCCCAGGTGACGAGGTGACGACTAGCCGTCGGCGTCGCCCACCATAAGCGCGGTGTCGTTAGTTGCCCAGCTGTAACTATTTACCAGGGAGATGCTGAGCCGCTTAGCTTACGTGCTGGGGGCGGGTACGTTTTATAAAACTACTTAACGTAACAATTTTACAGGTCTAAACTAGTAACACTGCTCAAATGGCTGGTCGTCATTGGTTGAGGTTGTGTCAAATGGAAACTTGTAACCTGTAAGTTGTAATATGTAGCTTTATAAAACAGGCCACTGGGTGCCATGAGGCAATTCCCCTAGACCCGGCACCAAGATCATATACAAGTATATGAAATATCCGGGGGTCGGATAGATTTTTTGGATCCAGTGCAGCAATGTCTTCGAAAGTGTTCATGGTCCAAGGGCCCGTGATGGGGTGCGCCAAAGTTGAACTAATTTTTCTATGTCGATTATCGGAACTCCGAAAATGTTGTTCCTAAAAATTTACATCCTAATAATCACTTCTCATAACTACTCTGATCCTAAAGTTCTGAATTCCTAATGATCACTGTTCCTAAAATTTTGTTTCCTAAAGTTTCCATTCCTACCGTTTATTTTACTATAAACGTAGTCCATAACACTCAGTTTTCCGAAAATTGATTTTCCTAACGATTCGTACTCCTAATTTTCACTGTTCCTGATAATCGACATTGAAAAATTAGTGTTCATAACGGTGTCCCCTTGTTTTACAGACTGAAAAATTACAGAATTTTGTTTCACAGAAAATGTTTCATATACTATTTGGTCCTTGTATTTTTGCTTCGTATATTTTTTTTTTTTAACTATTTACTTGAAAGAAACAAATTCGACAGAAAATCAATTCAATTAATTTTGTAATTTTATTTTTTCATTACACATACTTATCAAACAATATAATTATTTTTCAACGAATATTGTTTGGTCAGTGCATTTTTTAGAAGGTTGGGTTATAAGATAAATACTATATTATGATATAATATGAGTGAGCGAGCGAGCGAAGCGAGCGAGCAAGACCTCTCTGGGCAGAACCGACTTGAATAGGTTAGGTTAGAAGGCTATGGCGGGAGCGAAGCGAAGCAAGCTCCCGCCTTAGCCTTCGAGGTTATTTTTTTTATATCCCTTGAATAAGCTATGCGATACCATTTGACTGCAAATTAAAATCGTATGCTTTTTTTCAAACGTTTCATTTCACACACCTTCACAAACTGCACCCTACTCTAAATTTTAGGAACAGTGATCATTAGGAGTAAAATTTTTAGGAAAATCAATTTTCGGAAAACTGAGTGTTATGGACTACGTTAATAGTATAATAAAATGTAGGAACGGAAACTTTAGGAAACAAAATTTTAGGAACAGTGATCATTAGGAGTACAAATCGTTAGGAAAATCAATTTCGGGTGATGAACTTTAGCGAAGCCAATATGGACCCCCCGTGATGATCTGGCGTTCCTTATTTTATAAATCCTGAAAGTTTATCTGTGTACTTATGCCCTAATAATTTTATTTCAGGATTCAGTAAATATTGGTATGGTTCAAGTTAGTAATCAATCGTTAATGTTGTAATACTTAATGTTTCCAGTATTTCTCTGTAAATCTATAAAAAGCAAACTGGAAAGAGCCAACTTAAAATCGATGTAAGTAAAGTGTTTTAGAGCGAAGTGGTTATGAATCAAACAATTGAAACAATCTTTGATCGACTTAGAAGCCAAATCCTGGATGGAAATGTTTGATTTTCCGAATTCTGTTGAGCGATTGAAACGCTACGATAGAGTCGTGTTACTTTTAAACGGTCATGTTTTGTACATATTTGGCTATAATATAAATCATGTTTGGCTAGAAATGTGCAGTGCCCTTTCTCATATGACACCCCGTTTGCTATAATCAAACCACTCATTTTTCAATCCTAGACCGCTTTTCAATTATTACTTTGTTTTTTTTTACTAAAAACAAAGGCTCAAGAATTCAGGATGACTTCAGCAGTTCCATTTCGTAATTTTCTTAAGTTGTTCTCATTCGCGTATGGTCTACTGTTCCTGTAATTATCGTCACTTCTCTATCTCGTCCGCTTTCTTACGTGGGCCACTGTACCAACTCGTCAACATTCCTATTAGTCTATAGTGTCAACTCGTCAACATTCCTATTTAGACCGCAGTGCCAACTCGTCAACTATACTAATATTAAATATTGAACACCCAGACTCGAAACTCTGGGAACGTATATTATACAGGGTGTCTCATTCAAATCGGTCAGTATGGGAAAGTCTGAAACTATAAGACATACAAAGATTTGTTCTTAGGAACCATGTCACCGATTTTGATAAAAAGAAAAACTGCATTCATACATTTAAAAAAAAAACTGTACCCAGCTAGGGAATCGAACCTGGTAGTTTTGAAAAAATAAACTTACACTATTTCTATTCAGATATCGATTGTGTAGGTCTTAAGCAGTAAATGTTTCTAAGAAACATGATGTTTAAAATGAATAAAATGCATTGTTTTCACATACTTACTTTAATTTATCATAGTAGGTGTTCGAAGTGACCACGTTTTTTTTCAATACAATATTCAACACGTTTAGGTAAAAACAATTTTACATGCCTGAACTTGTTGAATATTGTAACGGTGGTCACTTCGAACATCTATTAAAATAAATTAAAATTATGTGAAAACAATTTTCTGGATTTTAGACATCATGATTGTTTCTTAGAAACATTTACTGCTTAATTTACCTACACAATCGATATCTGAATAGAAATAGTGTACGTTTATTTTTTCAAAACAACCAGGTTCGATTCCCTAGATGGGTACAGCTTTTTTTCAAATGTATGAATGCAGTTTTTCTTTTTATCAAAATCGGTGACATGGTTCCTAAGAACAAATCTTCGTATGTCTTATAGTTTCAGACTTTCCCATACTGACCGATTTGAATGAGACACCCTGTATATTTATACCCTTGACTGTACTATGATTTTAATAAACACAGGACATCGTTAACTTTTTCAAAAAAGAACTTTAAATAGACTTTACCTTATCGTTTATCGTAGCACTAGTCAAGGAATGCGGACGAGTTGACACTGAGGTCGATATAGGAATGCGGACGAGTTGGCACTGCTGACCAAGGAGTAATGAGGTCGATATAAGAAAGTGGACGAGTTCGCACTGTGGTCAAAATAGGAATGTAGACAAAAGGGGGTATTGAGCCAAAGCAAATGCGGGCAAGCAAATTATACAAATATGGTAAATTTCAAGTTGATATCATTTTGTACTTGCTGAGAAAACCTGCTGTGACATGCAGCCAGACAGACAGACAACCAAGTCTCACCATAAGGGTTCCTTTTTTACCATTTTGGTAGGGAATACAAAAAGGATTTTTTTTTGAACAAATAATTAGTTTTTTGGAAATGTAATTCAGGATAGGTATAGGTACCTAAAAGGTTTTTTTTTGGATTTTGTATTATTTCCCAAGTTTTCTTATTCAGTATGGGTCGCAGTAAACTAGTAGGTATCGGATGAAGTTCGGAATATTATAATATCAAGCATTAACGGCGGCTAATCAGCATAAAATATCTCAAAACCTTCACCTAGCGAGATTTACTATACAATCTATTATCCAGCATTACAACAAAACTGGAAAATATAAAGCTTAAAGAAGAAGTTGGTCGTCCACGCGTTACAACGGGAGTTTGAAAAAGAACTCTGAAGATCATGTTGCCAAACAAAGCCAAACATGTTTTTGTTGATACTTGCAAGAGTTATGAAAAGGATGGGATACGAATTCTATACGACTAAGTATACCTACGGAAAAGAAGAGCCTTTACTTACTGGACTTCTGAAAAAGAAGAGTCGGATATTTGCTGAAGCTCAGGTTGGACTGCTGATAATATGGAGTGACGAATCGAAATTTGAAGTAACAGTTGGAGACCAACGGGAAAAAGTGGTCCGTAATTAAGACGAAGCCTTTCATAAAGATTGCTTCAAAAGAAAAGTCAAATTTCCTGTGTCACTAATAATGGTGTTAGGGTCGTCTGCAGTTTATACACAGCACCGTGAATGCTACCGGTCCCAAAATATCTTAAAGAACAGTTTATTACCTTCAATTCCCAGTTTGCAACATGAAAACAAGTATTATTTTCCAACAAGATGGTGCTTTATGTCATACTGCCAAAAAAGCACAAAAGGCTTGGTTACGTAGCAACGGAGTTCCTGCACTAGAGAACTGGCCGCCAAGCAGCCCAGATTTATTATTTATATAAAAAGCTGCGATACGAGCCCTCCTAGTCCAAGGAAGTTTAAAGAATAAGATAAATGCAGTGTGGAATTCCATATCCTCTGCAGATTGTGCGGCGTTGCCACATAGTGCCACACAGTGCCACCAAGAATTCAAGCCGTCACGACGAATTATTTTTGGTTGTAAATAGACTTACCTGTCAGACATTTATAAAAGGCAAATGAAATAGTCAGTCATATATTATTTTATTGCCTTATGTTGTGGTTACAAAGATCTTAAATACTATTACATAGATCAACATAAACCCTGCAAATTACTCTGCTTAACTATAGTAGGTACTTACCTAATTAAATTACAATAGTTTTAATTTATGGTTTTAATTTACGTTATCGAGTTACGAATACATAGATATTTGAAATGAAATGAAATAAGTAACGTTCCCGTAAATCTAAAACGGACCTTAAAGTATCAATATTATCTAGTCATTTACTAGTATTTTATAAACAACCACACTAAATAATAAAAGATTGTGTTTGATTTGGGTGTCTCTCGGAATCCCTAACAACGTTGGTCCGAATTTTCATTTATTTGCCTTATAATATAAAACTGGTTTTAGGGCGTTTTCACTAAAAAGTGTACCCAATTAAGGCCTGAAATTAAGGAACTTTAACTTTGTCAGTTTTGTGACGAAAATTAGCTATAAAATATTGACGGCCGCATTGTATGGCTAATTTTCGTCACAAAACTGACAAAGTTAAAGTTCCTTAACTTCGGTCCGTAATTGGGTACACTTTTTAGTGAAAACCCCTTTATCCTCGTCGTGCCACCAACTTGTTCCACCAGTGGCACGAGAAGGAATTGTCATTCCTCGTCGTACCACTAAATGATTGTTGCTCTACCAGTAATATAATTGTGTTAAAGACAACAATTATTTATAGAGTGATACGATATCTAAAGGGAAATTGCCGACTGCCCCACGGCACTACAAAACCGCACTACTGACCAAAACTAGTATCATAAATGAGGTAGGTTTAGGTTATGTTAGTTGTTCAGCAGGCCGGAAGGGCCAAACCACCCAGAAAAAGGAGCTCCGAGAAAGCGGAGCTCCGTCGACATCGATAAATTTGAAGTAGAAATAGAAATCATTGGTCTGTAGTGCGGCTTAGTAGTGCTGTAGGTAAGGAGGGGTTTAATGACAACAATTATTTATAGAGCAATATCTAAAGGGAAATTAAGTAGAGCTACCTTCACTGTATGTATCTGCATTCAGTGGTACGACGAGGAATGACAATTCCTTCTCGTGCCACTGGTGGAACAAGTTGGTGGCACGACGAGGAAGAAGGGGTGAAAACGCCCTTAAATGGGTCGGGCATTTTTTCAACTATATCTATAGTCTGTCAAGAAAGTGATGACATGAAAATGGTTTTATAATTGACCCAAAGAGCTAAATTACATTAAAAAATAGCATAATAAAACACAGCAATATAGTATTATACGTAGTCTGTTTGCTATATTTTTAGCTCTTTATAAAATCGATTTCATGTATGACTTCCTTGACAGACTATACCTAGGTACCTACGGTTCGGTTCGGTTAGGGTTGTATTATAAACAACACTTAAAAAGATTTAAAATTTAAGCGGCAATGGCTTTAGGATAAACCCATTCGTTTTTGAGGAACGCTTTTGCGCGCAGGTGACTTATCTTAATATAAAATATAACTGGGATATACGACAATTCAGACAAACGATGCATTGGGACAAATGACGATTATGGATTTTATAGGGGAACCGTTTGATTTACATCTTCCTCACAAGTTTTACAATACACATGATTTAAGACTGCGCCGAGCGTACGCCGGATGTGCAGTGGCGCCCTCATTACTATTATTGTGTTTTCTAATAAACTAAAGTATTATCTTGAAATTGGTTGGTAGGTTTTTGTACTACAAATGAAAGCACAACTTCTACGGTATATCACATAGTTTAATAATAATTCTCCTTCGAGTTATCAAAGTGTGGCCACCTTTTCCCGTTAAGCTGACTACTCAAAGGGTAATTGTTATTAAAGTTTGTTACGTATCCCATAAATTGTGTTTTTACTTACTCTACAAAAACGTATTGTCTGATTGCAAGGAAATTCTTTAGTTAATTAGAAAAAACAATTGTAGTAATGAGGGACACTCTACGTTTGCTCGGTGCAGTCTTAACGATATTTTTCGTTTGAGATCAAAGGGCTTTTAGGACATTTCCCTGATAACTGATAACTAACACTATTATTTGAGTAAATATTACGAACTCAACAAAACAAGCGGTGAAATTTGAATTGGCAAGCATAAGGCAACATTGCCATATGAAAATCGATTTCATGTCATGAGATTGTGGTAGACCTACGTGCTTGACGATTGGTCGTCTCAGAAGCGCTTAATGTTGCCAGTTCAAATATATGTTGCAAATATAGTTTTTCCTTATTTTTTATTATAATCAATTATATTACTCTCCTAATCTCGTCCTGAAATTATCTCTTTTCGATATAAATACTCATTGCATATTGCATTGGGTACTTTACTATATCGGTTCGATCCGGTCCGGATTTGCTCGTGTCGTAGGGAGGGGACTATCGTCAAGTCGCATACCCTATTATCTATCTGTGCGTTAAGTGAAGAGGGGAGAGACTGGAGATGTGAAAGAAAATATAGTGGCTGCTAGTATTTGCGGGGGATGTAGCTTTAATATAAATAATGCAACATAATTGGTTAGAAATATCAACCCTTAAAAGTGGACTTACAGTGACTATTACTTTGCTCGGATAATTTTACCAAGAAGTTGCCTTTCCATTTACATTTGGGTCGTTTTCTTATACAATTGGCCCGGGTTATTGACGTTTCAATAGAGGTATCTACTTGGGAAAAGCTTCCGAATGCTGTTTGTGTACAATATTTGTGGGCGTGTGATAAGCTAATAAGAAAATTGGAAACCGGAGAACTTGAGTGATTTGGTGATAAAATATTGCATATTTGTTTTAAGTGAATTTAGTGATTCTGATGTGGCAAACCGGATTACCTCAAGGTGGAGAAAATGTAATGCTGGTTTGAAATATAAGGTCAGTACATGAATGTGGTGAAATCGTAACACCGTATTTAAAGTATTTCTTAAATACTGATTACATGTTTAATTCGGTTTAGCTAATGTAAGCGAGCAAAGCTACACCCGCAGCCTAGAACCCGGCTCACTCCGACCGTGTCGTGCCCCGCTGCTCCGTTAAGACGTAGATATACGCAGGACCAACAAACAAACGCTGCTATTGGGGATAAGATAATGAATGTTTCATCCAGTATGCCTTATCCAATTCATCTGTCCAAGGCCCAGTTTCTCCAAACATACTAAAGATATAATACTGATAACTGATAAATAAATAGCTGTCCGTGTGCAGTTATTTACAATTGAAAAATAACTATCTTTAGCCTGTTATTACGAAAAGAACAGCTTAAAAAGAGTTTGTGGTGTAATATTATCAGTCTAGGTAAATATCAGGAGACAAATGTCACACCAATTGACCTAGTCCCAAACTAAACTCTAGGCTTGTACTATGGGTAGACAACAATATAAATATGATATAGAGAATACAAATAAAAATACTTACATAGAAAACACCTATGACTCAGAAACTAATATTTGCATACATCACACAAATATCTGCCATTACTAGGATTTGAACCCAGGACCGCTAGCTTTGTAGGCAGGGTTGCTACCAACTAGGTCAACACGTCATCAAGATGTTAGGGGAAACACTCAAGTCTAATGGAATCATGTAACATTAGGGTTTGTGTGAGGCTTTTACTCTCTTGTTTATCCTTCTGTCTCATCCAGTGGTGACTCTTAGAGTGGTAGCTCATGAAACCTTACTACATAAACTACATAACTGTCTTGTTTACATTGTAAAAGTAACTCCAGAACTGCTTCTGCATGTTATTTTGTAGTTACAGAATTCATGCTCCATTAATTAATTGTTGCTTAAATTATGGTTTGCAATGTAAACTACCCTTTTTATCATAGATACTAATAATGTAATTAAACCTAATGTGCCATTCAATTAGTTTATATTAAGGTGCACAAGTTTGCTAGATATGTAAAAAATGAATATATAATATCAGGGGACAATCTTACATAACTTGGCCTAGTCCGAAACTTAACTAGGGTTGTACTATGGGTACTAGACAGCGATAAACATACTTATATAGAGTATATAGTATGTATATACATACAAAACACCCAGGACTTGGGAAAACATACTAGTGCTCATCACACAAATATTTACTCTAACCAGGAATCGAATCTGGGACCACTAGAGTTGTAGGCAGGGGCACCACCAACTAGTCTAACTGCGTTGTCAAAGAGTTCAATCAAGTACAAAAAAATATATTTTGGACCTGACAATCCATATTTAAATTAGTTTCACTTACCTTCAAGACTATGTTAAAAAGATAAAAGACAAAAGATGTTTATTCAGTAAGTAGGCTGTACGGGCACTTTTACACGTCAAGTTAGTAATGCAAAGCCTAACAATAAAACAAAAGAAAAGAACAACTTTATTAATAGTAGGAGGCAAGCAACGTGATTTGCCTTACTTGGCCCTCCCAATAACAACATCGACCCAGTATTTCGTGAATGGTCAGTCGAAACACTCTGCCAAATACTGATGTTTCAATAGCAACTCAACCTACACACTATTATTATTATTATTATACATCATATCATATACAACGTCTATTATTATTAGCATGCAATGCCAATTCCAATTAAAATCCCAACTTAAAACACAAAGATTAAATGTCCTTTTTCAATAGGTGCTATGGTATTGTGTGCTGACAGTGATTTCCATGCCTATTGTAGTTGCGGCCAGATAATACCTTCAGGAATGTTAGAGAAACTTCTGATACATATACAAAAAAATAGTTAAACATAAATCATTAACAAACAGGTAACTAAGCACCGCTACCCATACTTTGCCAACATTTGCCAAATACCTCTTCTCAAACAAAGGTGTATTTCATTATATTTGCTGCCCCATATACAGGGTGTTTGGCAGTCGGGTGTAGGGTTTTTAAGGGATGATAGTAAGGGTCATTCTGAACATTTTTGACCACATTTACTATTATGCTAAGTTTCACGGTTTCCGAGATATTGATAATTTTAATAGGATTTTTGTCATTTTTCCTTATGTCCGTGATACGAAAAACCCCTTAATTCAAGTATTAATTTAAAAAAAAAACAGTGTTTTCTTGCATGACTTGAATCACTATGAAATAAGGAAGTTTTAAAGCTACATGCCATTTTTTTTTCTTTACAACTTTTTGAGTAAACGCGCAAGAGTTACTTTCTCCATACTAAGAGAACCCCGCATTTGTTTTTCACAAAGTATGGAAAAACCAATTTTGTGAGGTTACTCAAAAAGTTGTAAGGAAAAAAAAATGGCATGTAGCTTTAAAACTTCGTTATTTCATAGTGATTCAAGTCATGCAAGAAAACACTGTTTTTTTTAAAATTAATATTGAATTAAGGGGTTTTTCGTATCACGGACATAAGGAAAAATTACAAAAAATCCTATTAAAATTATCAATATCTCGGAAACCGTGAAACTTAGCATAATAGTAAATGTGGTCAAAAATGTTCAGAATGACCCTTACTATCATCCCTTAAAACCCCTACACCTGACTGCCAAACACCCTGTAGAACCTATCCCTTACTGAGTACTGGTACTGAGTCAGTAATGCTTCTATCACAACACTGGGATAAAATCCTCAAATACGTACAACCATAGTAAATGTCAGTCAAAGATGTAGTGCATAAACATTATAACAGGTGTCCGCTAGTTTTACCAACACTCATTTCATAGAACATATTGCTTTGCAGAATTTTCGTTTAATAGAAAGCTATTTTCTGCTGGACCTGTGTTGATTTCAGGTTCTTAAGTATGATTCACGTAAAGTATGATATCAACACGGGTTAAGCAGAACAGAACAGTTCGTTGAAACGAACATTTTGGGATGTGATACATTGACAACGAAGCATTAGCATAATTGGTACCTTGCCTACGAAGCTAGTGGTCCCGGATTCAAATCCTGGTAAGGGCAGATATTTGTGTGGTGACCGCAGATTGGATGTTTTCTATGTATTCAAGTAAGTACGTATTTCTCTATATAAGTAAGTGTATTGTTGTCTAGTACCCATAGGACAACCCTAGAGCTTAGTTTGGGCCTAGGTCAATTTGTGTGAGATTTGTAATCTGATATTTATTTATTTATTTATTTATTGTATGAAATGAGTGTCGGGACCCATTATGACATCATATTTTTAACCCACAATGCGAACAGACCTCTCCGTTTTTGTTGGGGGTTAAAAATAAATGTGTGTTTAATTTTTGACGTAAGTAAGTAGATTTGACAACAGGATTTTATTGATAAGGTGTTCTGATTAAAATCATGCTTATAAATCGAAAATGTGACATTTGTGATTTGATTTACGAATTTTAACCATCACCAGTTTCTACCTACTTACTGATCAATCAAACAGTCGTACCCGAACGTTCTTAACTAATAGGTACCTACGATATTGTATAATCATTCACTTCTTGTCCGGTTGAAAATTCATACAACTATAGATTTTATAGATTAAAAAAAAAAACTCATCAAACAGGTACAGTCAGCAGCAGAACTAGCTACGCAACCGAAGAGGTAAAAATGATCTGCATTCGACTTTATTGTCAATAGATCATTTTGACCATATTATTCTGCTTAGGTACTTTTGATGCTGACTGTACCTAGGCATATTTTAAAATCGACACAAAAAAGAACTACCTGCCGATAAATAATAATAATGTGTTTTGAAAAAATAAAATGTTCATGCAAACTCTTCCTAATTACGGCTACGGAACCCTACATTGTACTATCAGACCATTGGAACCTTGACCCACCATAGAACTGTGTCACAGAGACGTTATGATTCAAGTCATAAGAAGTGTCAAACAAATTGTTTTATAATGTCACTGTGACCCCGTTCTATGGTGGGTCAGGGTTCCATTGGGCTGATAGTACCTATATCAACTCTGCATGCTCTCGTTTCGACCGAACTTTCTACAATAATATTGATGATTGATTGTGCTCGGAGGAGTAAACACAACATTTCATAATACTCAACTCGACTGAGCCAAAAATCACCATCAACTGTTATTCTTTCACCCTTTTCGAAAATTCAAATTCCCAAGTCGCATAAGTAATTCGAGTGTCACGTCTAGCTACCTATCTATATGTAGCGTTAAAATGCATGCGCTTCGGGGGTCGGCGGGCCGGGCGCGCCGCGGGGGCGCCTCATTCGAGGGGCCCGCGCCGTGTCCAAGTGGCGGGGACACCCTCAACGACTCTGAGCGATCCACTACTTGACGTGTTAGCTGACTCGGTACCGAGCTTTTGCAAAACTACTCTACACGTCTACTAGGATGATTTGCTAGGTTGCAAATCCTTATTAATAAGTTTTTATAGGTACCTACCTAGCTTGGGAAAAAGTAGTGAGTACGTTACGTATCTAACGTATCCTGGTAGGTATATTGGCATATTTACTTGCTGCTGGTTGGATATTAATCCACCAAATTAAGCAGCAGCGATCGAAGGCATTTTGAAAATTGCTTGAAAGTTCTGTGTTGCTTTATTAAACTCTTTTGGTCAAGCTATACCTACCATACCTACGTGGGTAGAGATTCAATATCTTTAGTGTTCCGTGCTAGCCTTAAACATATTCGTCAAGACATCGTCAAATTAAGTTTACTATGGGCCAATTTTTTTTTATGATAGAGTAGTCAAACGAGCTTGCGGGTTAACTAATGGGAAGCAATCACCATAACTCCAGCAACTCAAGAAGAGTTGTCGGTGCGTTGCCGGACAATTTTAGGGAAAAGTAAGCTCTCGTCTTGAATTCACCCATGTCAAAACGGGTTGGCAGTACCGCCGAAGGCAGTTCGTTCCACAGTTTCACTGTACGAGGCAAAAAGTGCCTAGTGAAACGCACGATGGAAGAACGCCATTCATCAACCTATCCCAGCGAATAAAAGACCCGCGATGAATTAAAATGGAACTTATTTCCGACGTAGTTATACGCTCTTGTACCTACTTAACCTTCGTGCTTTGTAAATAACCCCGGTAGGATTAGTAATTTCATACACTACCTACCTACACATTATTTTTTTACTATAAGATCTATAAGTGAACTGAAACTATCATTTCTTGCTAGCCTCACCTTGATTTGCTAAGCCTGTTTCCACCAGATTTCGTGGTTTGTAAGTTGACTTATTGAAATTCTAAAGCAACACCTTGAGAAAAGGATCTGAGCGTATGAAGTTACGTAAAGTTGCTGATAAAGCGCTGTGCGTCATCGATACTACTTTCCAAGGCCACCGTGACAAAAGAAAGACTATATTTCATCTGAAATATATGAAACATTTCTATGCCCACCTTTTATAATACTTCGATTGGTCAGTCAGATTGGTTCGTAATTTGATCATATACCTATCTACATGTTGGTACGCAATTACATCGCGAATAGCCATCTGCCAATTAAATTTCCTTTCCCCGGTCAGGTCAGCCGGGGCTTAATTGGAGAACTTCAGTCCACAATTCCATACTAATCAATTTGATCAATCTACCTAGTCAAATTTACCTGAAATTGTCTCTGTGATTAATTGGTGTACTGGTTACTGTATAGAGGACGTATGGACGACGGACTTGGTACGCGTACAATTAATTTCCTGCATGGCTCCGACTTTACCAAACCTCTTAGAGGATGAATTTTCAAAAATCCCTTCTTCGTACACGCCTAGGATATCCAAGGAATATTTCCTCCAAATTTCATGTCCCTAACCGCCTGTTTTACAATCGACAAGTAAAGCATATTTGACAGATGAATTTAGCGCTTTTTCTTTCTTACACCTGAAAATAGACAAGGAGAGAGCCAACTTTATGACAGATAAATTTACTCTTCGATTGTGAAACAGGGCGTTATTCTAGCGGTTTGGGCTGTGCGCTGATATGTCAGTCAGACTGTCGTCGGTCAGTTTCTTCTTTTTTATATTCAAGATAGATAAATAGAAAATGTATTAGATTAATTCCTTTTAGGGGGGGTATAGTTGAACTTATTTTTGTTAAATAAAAGAAAAGAGGTCGTGTCTAAAAAGACTTTTCTCTGGAAGAAAAATCAAAGGCCTTTTAAAGAAGGGTATTATTTATTTTAAAATGTAACCAGGAAAATTTACTACACAGATTTAATTACTGTTTCAATAACCTTAACTTACTAAACTAAGAAATTTTGTGATTATGCCGCTAGTAACAGGGCATGAGCCACAGGCACAGCTATAATCGCTATTTTACCAGCCATGCACCTGCCTTCTAGTTTTTTATTATGTGAGTTTTTTTTTAAACTGTCACATTTTTAGGATTTGTATGCATCAAACCTGGCTTAGCCTAGCCTTAAACCCCTTCTACACGGTCGGAACACAACAAGTCAAGTCGTCTTATCATATCAAAATTAAAATTAATTATGTTATGACCTTAAAAAAATGGAAAACAAGGGGCTCCCTGTGGCACCCACTTCGAGGGTAGTCCAAAGGTCGTCAGGCCTGCGGCCTAAATGCTCAGTCCCTTTTGTAATAAAAAATTTTTTTTTCTTAGTTTACTACATATTATATGCAATAAATAAATAAATAGTTATATTTACATTTAAGTTGCATGTTTAAAATTTAGAGAAACTGGGCTTAGTTCAGGCACATTGTTACTTACTAACTATAGAAACTATATCATCAACCAGCGAAGGTACTCGATATAAATTCTTAAGATAAATGGTAAAACACGTTGATGAATCCGCATAATAACATATTGTGTTTTAGATATACCACAAGAACCTTGAAGGTTTCGCTCCGTTAGCATTGTGAGGATCGGACCTAGTGTAAGATTGTCCGCGTCCAACGTGTGTGTATGTGTGCAGAGCGCAGTGGTCACTGTGGCATTGCCTCGGCACTGGTAATGGTAACCCAAGCCGTGTGTTCCAGATGGGCGAACGCGCGCGGCGAGCGGGCGGCGCGCCGGCGTCGGGTGACACGCGCTGCGCGGCGCTTGCAGCATCCAACTCGCTCCCAGTTGAACGGTACGTATCCTTGGCGTTATGATCCCGGATCCCAATAACACAACAAACGATGTTAGTGGCTGCAAATGCATTTCTGCGAGAAATGTCCGACTTCCCGTATCTAATATAGTGGTCGTTTACACTTTCAAGTTTCTTACAAGTTACTTTTGGATGGCGCCCGTGGATGGCACTGTCTTGACGTATAAGTTTGCTTCCAGGTCATAACATAATAGGTCTATCTAACGTAAATAAAAGGAAGGCGTAAATTTAAATCTACTCACCACCAACTTAGTCAAAGAACGAGACTATCCCTAATCGTTTTATTTATCTTTTCTAAATAGCTTTTTTTTTTCTATTATATTACTCCATTTTGGCCAATACGTCGGATTAATGTTACAACAAGGTTTTGTATAAGTTTTGCATAAGAACTTTCATTAGGAACAAGGATTGGAAAAATGGCCTTCATTTTAAATCCTCAACCCGGTAGGTACCATATAGTAGACCGAAATCAATAGGTACTTTGTATAAACTTGATAAGAAATAATATAAGCAGTCCCTACTGTACGGAACAGGGTAAATTTAAGAAACGACGGGTTTTTTCCTGAGTCATTTTAGGAGTAAAAACAAAAATAGTTTTTCAAATACTGGTATAAAAAATCAAACGCAGGTCGTATTTTAACGTATCAATTTGTATGTCTTGCTTTCTGAGTTAGGTAATCATAGAGTGCTGAAGTTAACTCCGACAAAATTCGACGTCGGTCGTGTTGTTTGATTATTCACTACATTTTTATATAACTGTTTACAAAATTAGCATAAACTAACCCAGTCTGTGGACGATACGCTATGTGCAGTTTCGAAGTTGGGAGTTTGGAGTTAACAGTAATATAATATTACTTAACCAACCGACTCAATTTTCCTAACGCAAATGAGTTAAATTGTGTAAACCACTTTCCGGTCTAAACTGATAGTTGATAAATGAACCATTTTTTGTCCAAAACGAGTTCTAAAAATCCAATTTAACTGTATTTACTAAACATAGCAATCAATATAAATGTAGTGTGATCTATCTCAACTCTGTACAGTGTAGCACGTGTGTCGGTATCCACCACTGCTGCAGCACTGACATACTCGTATAGGATGTTATAGGTCTATGTGCTGCAGTTGGTCTGGTACCCGTCCGAATCCACACAGTAAACGTAGTCACCGATGTTTTGCTCCTTTTTATAGTTCCCGTTGCTTTCGCAAGTTGCCACCACTGTCATCCCGTGATCTGGGAAGTATGTAGAGGTATCCCGCGCACAATCTGAAAATCGAAATAATTATATATTCAGATTTTAACTGCTGAACCAACATAGAAAATCCTGCCGTAATGGTGGCGTTAACTCACGAGAAAGAAGTTAGTCAATTATTGACTTTCTGGGACAGGGCTCTAGAGTGGCCTTACAATTAAAGTGATTAAATGTACCTAAATAATAAACTTGGATTAGAATTTTAATTGTTTTTCATAACATTGACTCTGAATATTATTTCTGTATTCTGTATTTTCTACAGAATATATAGATCTCTGCAGTTTAAATTTAATGACACGTTTTCCTAATCATATGACTTGGCATTTGACAATTTTTTCGCATTTATTCAGTATTCGTTATTTTTATGACTTTCATACATTAACATTCATTGTATAATCCAAATAACATTAAGCTCGTTTCTTTTTACAATGTGGTAAATATCACATAATGTATACATACTTAGGTAAAAACACACATCCTACGCGTTGCGTTAATCGCAGGTAAACTTAATGCACGGAAAATCGTTTAAGTAGGTAAGATTAATCGATTAAGGTTTAACACATCACATAACAGATGCGATAAAAAGTTGAGTCATGAACTCTTTACCTGCACCACAAATACCACAATGCAAAGCTTAGCTCAGCTTGTCATAGGAGCGGCGATATAATTACAGATTATTGGATAGTGTTCCGGTGTTGGCGGCACGGCATGTGGATTGTGGCGCTGCCTCCGCATTCCGCGTCCGTGGGATGGGTGGAACCGTACCACGGATTGAGAACAGGGTCACGGTCAGAAGCCGGTCGCCGCGGCCCAACGACTGGCAAGTCGCGATACGTCACTAGGGCGCAATAGTGCTAGCCCGCTACTTCTACTAGTTTTCCTACTATGCTTACCAGTATAATTCGTTTGACACTATAAATCTAGTGACGGAAGCCGTTCAGAATTTATTTTCGAAATATACTTTCTTTGTATGGTGAGTGGTGAACTGGTGACGTGAATCTGTACTCTGTATATTGTACCACAGAAATTATAGTAATTAGAATGCCTATTTGGTTTATCAGTCAGTTATGATCCTTAAAATGCGAAAGCTCGTTCATAACAATATGAACAAAACCAAGGAAATAATTATATACCTACCCATTTAATTTTTTATGCTTTTTTATTTTTTGTTATATGATTAAAAAATATAATTACAATTGAGTGGTATATGATTAAAAAATATAATTACAATTGAGTTTTAGGTGATCTTACTACTACTTAAGTGCGAAAATCGGATGTTTGTTACTCTCGCACCCTAACGTGAGATGGCAAAATTACGAATTCGACCAAGACGGAATCGCGGGCAGAAGCTAGTGTTTAATAATAACGTAAAGGTCATAGCTAAATCGTGTAAAATTACTTACTACAATTCATTTCGGCACTTTTACTTGCTTCAACTGACCAAGCCCCTAGGATAGCGCCGTCTCGGCCTGTGCAGTAAGCGCTGAAATGTCAGTGTAGCTTTAGGCCCACTTTCCGAGGCAAACGTATCGGGCTCCGTATAGACTCCGTTTGGCTTACAACGATGACTTTAAAGAGGTTAGCTCGCGTTGGAAACATTTGAAGTCACCGTTGTAAGCCAAACGGAGTCCGTACGGGAGTCTGCTCCGCTCGCAGTGGAAAGCGGGCATTAGTACCTAGTAGTTTTTAAATATAATACTAAGATAACAAGAATCGGCCAGACACAAGTTCTGCACTGGAAAAAAACGAAATCCTAGTACAAAAGTGTGCATTTTTCCCTAAATTCGTATGTTAGCAGACAGTACAGTCAGGATCAAAGGTAGCTAAGCAGAATAACATGATCTAGACACGACGTATTCTCTTGACAATAGAGTCGAGTGCAGATCATTTCGCCCCCTTCGGTTGCGTAGCTATTTCTGCTGCTGACTGTACAAGACATCTTCGGGTGGTATGAAGTGTAAAAGATGCTCATTTAGACGAATTAAAAATAAAAAGTTTAAATAAATCTAAATCTAAATCTATACAAACTTGATAATTGGAAGTTTACTGATAGGAGAACCAGGTGATTACATAAAATAACAACTTGCAACACAACGCTCAATTTGCGTGACAAGACGACTAAAATATAATAGTAAAGATTTTGTTATAAGTATACTCACGTGGAGCCTTGAATTTTGTAGGAACCGTAGCTTCCATCGTAATCGCAGGTAGTTGCTGAAGTGCTTCGGTACTTAGTTCCGTGATCTGATTGTTCCTTATGTATAGAAGCTAACGCCTGAACTACACTTTCGCATTTTCTTAGATAACTATCACCCATGAAGGCAGCGTTGTCTAAAACAGAAAATTGGCATGTTAGGGACTCCACACGCACGAATCGTCAATTTGGCCTTCTTCCAAATTCGCACGCACTTAATTAAAGTCCATCTTACTTAAACTTGGAAGACAGCCAAACCGAGCTTTAGTGCGTGAGGGCCCTTAAAAACTATATGGACCGTGGATAAGCACTTGTCAAAGACATCTAAATAACAAACCAGTGCCTACTACTCCCGAAATCAACGTTCGACGTTGGTTGAATATTCGGTCGTTTCTACCGCCGTCATTGTTATCTTTAATAAATAATAATATTGACGAAAATAAAAAGAGAGCCTGCGAGGTACTTTTAATGTAAATACAGCATATTCGAATGTTTTTTTTATGCCATGGAGAAGGCGAACGAGCACACAGGCCGTGAGATCTGTGATCCATAGACGTTTGCATTCTCAAGACTACAATGTTAAGACTGTAAATGCATTGCAACTAAATATGGAATGCCTCCATGCTAGTTATTTTACAATGATGACACAGGAACACAACAATGTGAACAGGTGGATAAGGTGGTGGCAGCGATGGACCCTGTACCTACAAGGCCCTACCGACTCTTACCACCACTAAAAATAGTAGCAGTATCTACCTGTTCTTTCTATTTTAAATTGAGTAAGAAAGTTGTTAATGTGTGTGTAGTGTCGCGTGGTTGCCGGGTAAGAATAGTGCCACTCCATGTCCTCCCGTGGATGTCGGAAGAGACGACTAAGGGAATAAAGGCTGTGTAGTAGGTACTGTTAGGCGATGGGCTTGCAACCTTAGTGACTAAATACACTGGTAAACATCATAGCCTAATTGTGTAAAATGTGGTTACAGAATTATTAACAAGTTTTTAGAGTTGTTAGTAATTCTGTAGCTCTGCCTACCCCACTCTGGGAATGAAGGCGTGAGCTTATGTATGTATGTGTATGTACCTATGTAGTTGTTAATTTCGTCTGGAAAAATATGCTACGAAAACAAAGACGGCGGCTTAAACGCCGAAGAATCACCCAGTTATGTTAGTGATATTTTCTTATATTGCTTAGAATATAATACTGTGGAATTAAAAGGAATCACCTACATAGAGTTACGTTATATATCGTATGTAAATGTGAAGCATGCAATGTGACCCCAAATCCATTCGTAGTTGAGGGTGTAGTTGTAATACATAAATGTTTTCTTGATAGGTAAGCGCCTGTGCGGTTCTGTCGGTTAAATGAAATCATTTTAAATAGAGAAATAAGTTTTCCAACATCCATGTTTGTCTAATGGCTATTTATTTATAAATGTAAAACTTTTGTGTGGGTCGGTCTTCCAATCGTGTGTACATGTGAGGCTTTGGTTGAATTTCAGCAAGCGGATAGTTAGTTTCCTGGATACTTTTCGTTTTATTTAAGTTATTTTGATTGTTTCCGAGGGAATAACGATTAACGAGTTTTGCACGCTCAATACTTGTATTTGATAGATTTGGAGTCCGTTCTCCCTATAGGTGTTTGTGAACCGAATCCGTAAATGCTTGCATTCACTGCCCATCTACGCACGAGACGGAACTCACGGAAAATGATCACTAGGTATAAAGCGTATTTTTATTCTCTGTTGCCATGTCACCTACGACGACCCACTACACTGCCTTGCCTGGCTAATATGTGAAATATGACTCGTATGTAACATGAACTCGTCGGATTGCTTTGTCTTAACTGCTAAGTTATTATCTACATAATTTCCTTCTAATATGGCCTTAATTCCTTTAAGACTTGGACCACATTACATTTTAACCTGCTTAATTGATACAGGAATAAATACTTTTAAGCATAGACTCATTATTGGATTCGACGAAGTTGATAAATTATTTGAACAAGTGCACTGCATTCTTTGTCTTGACACTTGTAAATGTGATTCGGTTCAATTCCCTTCGGTAGGTAATAGTGGTGGTGGGGCCTTGTGCAGGGTCGATCCGGGTTGCTACCTACCACCATCATCTTACCCATTAAACCATCGTCAAACAGCAGTGTTGGCATTGTTGTGTTCCGGTGTGGTTGAAGTCTTAGGGATGTGTCAGAAATGACAGTTTTGAATGACTTGATGTTTACTTTGATGTATCTTGAGACGGGCTAGTGAGCCAAGATCTGTTTATTAATACAGCCCTTGGGATTGCAGTCTTGAGATTGTAGTCTTAAGACCCTACCTAAGATGTGTGTGTCAGATGGTTCATTTTCGTAAATTTTTGTGTTTCATTTATCACTCAAACTGACACGTCTGAACACAAGAATGAACTGATTAGTAAATCGATGTTGGATTTTTTTATTCGGTATCATTCACCCACTGCGAATGAATGGAAAATGAACGGTCTGAACACGGAGAGTAGGTACGTTCAATCGGATTCATCACAAACTAAACGTATTCCAAGACGCACGACTTCATTCGACGCCATATTGAAAGAAACTACGGGGGAATGTTCTTTTTTCTACGTCATTCCAGCTAAGCCGTAAGAAAAATTAAGCATTTACTCAAGTGAACATTCATCCAAGTTAACTGTCTGATTGATATCAGACATACCTCTACCATCATGTAGCCCTTGAGCTCGTTCGCTATTTGTATACCATAGTAAGTAAAAGTGTAATCATAAAAAAAACATACAGCAGGGCAATAGTTTCATATTCTTCTGAAGTACGGGAGGCACGATAGGCTGCCCGGTCTTCGCTTCGGCACACCAACACAGTCCTTGGTCACACTGTATCGATTCGTAGTCCCCTGTGGGTGTACAGTGAAGGGCTACGGGTCTTCCCATCGCTTCCAGTTCTGCTCTCCTTCTGCTACATGCTGTATATTTAATGAAATGAAAATATGTTAAGTTTATTTAACAACCAGCCAAAGCTTTAAAACCTTTTTCGTTGACTTTTGAATCGTATATTTTTAATTTTTGGTCAGACTATCAATCGACATTCAGATGACATATTTATTTTTTTGACGTTTATGGAATGGATAAAACGAAATTATTGTAAATTGCTACATGTTATTACGTCTCACGTATGTGAGACATTACTCGAGGCTTCTTCGTATCAGTTATAATTCAGCAATCACCAAATAAACCAAAACATATTTAGAAGGCAATTAAAATGGATGTTATGGAGAGGAAATCATACTGACCACAGCGAAATTTACGAAGCGTTCTAGCACAGCAAAGATAAATCGTAAAGCACTAGTAAAAATGGCTCCAAGCAAGGTAAGCGCCGTTTATATAAAGAATTCAAAACACCGAATACTAACGAACATAATTTGAATAAGCGTTAAGAAATGTAACCTACCGCAACTCATACCCGTTGCATCGCTTTTCCACATTTGTCCAAATATTCTATTGCCGCGCTCGTCCGAGCAGAAACATCTGTGTATGCATTGAAGTTACGCTTTTTATAGTATAAATACATGTTATGGCAGTCTCATAACTTATTAACATTGTTATATATGAATAACATAACTTTAAGTTTAGTTGAAATAAATGTTTTGCATTTGGTTTGCAGTTCAGACTGAGAACAATTATAATTGGTTTATGAAGTTAGATAGAATGTAAAAAACGTAAGTGAAGTAGAGCTGTAGAGGTGGGGTCGTGCCGGACTAAATTAGCATTGTAAATATTGTAATAAAGTTAGTGAGTCATATTACCTCCCCGTGAACAAGTCCCCCTTGCACTGCACAGGCGCGTAGGTCCCGCCCGGCATGCAGCTAGCCGGCGGCCTGCATTTTCCCGGCTCGGGCTGACCTTTTTCCAATACATAACATATTAAGTATTACATCTTCTTACACCAAAGACTAACATTACAATCGTTTTAAAAATATATTTGAATGATAATTTTCAACTCCCTTTTTCTATTGCGAGAAATAAAAAACGATCTAGAAATATCGCTGATGAACGACTGAAAAAACAGGCCTCACTTCAAAAACCATTCCAAAAAACGCTTGGCAAGATATTCAAATGTATATTTCACTGCAGAAAATAAATCTTATAGAACTTTACTGACGATACTGACACACTTCATAGGTGACTTGCATATACGTATAAGTGAGTTGCATATAGCTTCTAGGTGAAACCGGAAGAAATTTGCTAATAAAGAAAGTGGGTTTGATGTTGGTCGTTTTTTTTTTTGTATAAGTACGAATGCAATTTAATTTATCCATAAATGTTTACCTACTTTGCACTCTTATTGCATTATAAACGTTTTACATTTATCCTTGAGATCATTGCCCGATATTTTTTTCGAAAATCAGTAAATCGATGCCGATGAAGGTGAATATTGACGTTTCTTACGATAAAAAAAAACTTTACTAGTTTGTTTTATTTAAACTTCTTGAGTTTGTTCTATCTAAAAGGATATCATACATAATGTTAATAGAGAAAAGACCGTTCTGTAAATTTCTCAAAGGAAACAAATTTGCAGGTTTCCGGGAGATTGCGGTCGTCTTTCGTAAAGTCCAGATCCGCTAACGTACCTAATTGGGCAGGAAACGATTATAGTTAGATTTAATCATTCGAATTAATCCATTATGTGCCGGATATTATTGGTTAGTACTTGAACGACTGCTCTTACCGGACCGACACACAGGGCAGCATCCAAACAACACGTCGGGGTCGAACTGCAACGTTTCGCCGGCCGCGCAGCTTTTCTCCGTATAATCCATAATACAACTCGCAGCCACCGAACACTGTGATGCTACCGCCGATCTTACGATCAAAATACTAAGCATCACTAGACATAAATGAGAATTTAACATTTCCGGTCCTGCTTAAAGCCTAAGAACGGAGTTAACTCATTGAAATTTGCACAATTATGAACTAATTTAAAATTATGTTATGTTATCTATACTAAGAGTATCTCAAGTATCCCTACAAGTGCTTGACGTGACGCGCCCAATGTAGTGGTTTATTGATAGGTATGTAACGAGCAGTTAATGTGCGTCTTCTTTGTTCTTGGTGCGCATAGGAACATAATGTTAATTATTGATGTGCATATGATTTGGCGATGTTATTTCATATTTCGATATAATAAATTAATGTATAATGAAAATTAGATTTACATTTTGTACATTTGCAGAACTGTAATGTGTGAAGTCATTTCAATAAACAGAAGAGGGGCGTTATCAGCGCTATCGCTATCCCAAGTTATTATGCAGTGAGCATTCGCGCTAGACCGCGCAGCTATCCTTGCGCGAGGCACCTGTGCGCGCCGGCATGCGACTCACTATCGCGAATGCCGCCATCGTTCTTATCTAATAATTTATCTGTAACGTTTTCTGAAAAGGCGTCTCTTTTCCTCGCTTCTGATACCATGACATAGATTGAATATTTATTTTGAACAATTTCTGTTTTCAGATTGGATTAAAACGGGCGTATTCTGCTAGCATGGAGGACTGTAAGAAAAGACATAATTCAGGCAGTAAAGTTTCGAAAATTGCACATATTTTCCAAGGAATGCCGTCGCGCGACGAGGAAGACATGCGTGGCGCCGATGTGACAGTTGTCCGGACCGAGAGCCACTTGTCCCGGTTCAACACCGCTCGAGCTTTGTTTGAAAAATTGGGAGAAGAGAATCGCGGGTTTCGTATCGAGAAGTCGCCCTCGGCGGCGGCCAGTTTCGCCGGGACGCGAGGAGGCCCGGGGGCAGCGCCGGCGCGCTCGCGTTCCAGCTCCGCGGGCTCCGTCAGCCCGCCGCGGCGCACCATCACGCCCTCACCGGTTTCGCCCGCCGTAAACGGCGACCGCTTGGCCAACGGCTCCTCGCAGCCGGTGCCTCCGCCTAAGCCGGTCAAACCGAGCGTTCTGCCTAAACCAGAGAAACCAGATAGACGCTTCAATAAGGAACTCATAGAGAAACAAAGAAACTGGACTGCTCACTTTAACAAGCCGCGTCCGTCATCACGGTACGAGACACACGAACCCAGTGCGCGAGTGGATTCTAAATATCCTAGTGGTGTACCAGATACGCAATCACCGGAAGTGCCCGAAAGAAGTGTTATTCCTTCACGTGTGTACTCTCCACCCCTTTCACCATGCGCAGGTGACTCTCAGGCTGAGCGTCCTACGACTCTCCCTTCTAGTTTAGTTCATAGAGGTGGAACGGGTGTCAAATCTGCTAGTCCTGTAAAAACGATTGCACCTGTATCGCCATCTTCTAGATCCAATAATGTAACATCTCCCACCTCTAGGTCTGATAAAGTTTCCTCTGTTATAAAATGTGATCATTTAAATTCTTCTAAAGGTGTGGATGACTTTTCCCAGCAAGAAGTAAAGTCGGTTGAAATAGTTTGCCCGAAACCACGATCCACTCGTTCTTCAATTTCTGGCATTGACGAGGCCATCGCGGAAAATGATTTAGCTTCAGATAGGAGTCCAAGTATAAAATCATCTGGATCCTCATCCAGATCAGCTGAGAAATGTTTACAATCACCAGTTTCTCCAGCATCCAGCCCTGCAGTGGCGGTTCCCAGTTATTCATCTCATTATCAAAAAACCTCGCCTTCGCCACCTAACAGATCTCCTAAATCACCTCATCCACCTCCTGCTCAAGCTGCTAAATTAGAAGAGAACGATCGTGAATTAGAAAATAAACATCTTGAAGAGAGTGACGAGGTAAAACGGTTGGAGGATACAACCAATGAAGATCTCCATTTATCTTTGAGCGACCGCGCGCCGCCTCTTCCGAATTCTAGATTACCGGTCTCGCCTCCACCGCCAGTACAACAGGAAGAAAATGATGAAAAATTAATGTATGATAGGGACTCCACGGCGCCACAAAGTCCTGAGCCCTACGACAGTGTTATATGTTCACCAAAGTTACTTAATAAAAGTGTGGATGAGGACGGGTATGAGCAGATAGAATATAGTGATGACTGGGATGAGAAGACAAAGCGGCGATCGTCGACGCCGGAGTCGCTAGAGTCCCCGTTGGGCGCGCCCGTGCCGGCGTCGGCGCCGCGCTCCCCGCTAGCGTCGCCACTTGCCTCGCCGGTACACCGCGACCTCTACTCCTCGCCAACAGCCCTCTCTTCGCCTGTACCTGGTAAGTTTTGTTGTTTTTAAAAACGGATATCTCTTGAATGCCGGGTCAATGTAGCATGATCCCTGTGACAGCTTGTTTAAACACTTATTACAATTGTTTCTTTCATTTTTCAATAATACTACATTGATAAAAAACCTTGTGCGCGACGACGACGTACAGGAATGTATATAATTGTTCAACTCTTTTTATAAGTGTCTTGCGAGAATGGTCAGTGTTTGAAAATACAGTGTCACAGGAATCATCCTATATTTATCCAGGTATATGTTACTTGATTGACTCGAATCTCAGCATCTATATTTTAAAATTGTAAATATAGGACATACGAAGATTAAACTTAATTCCCAATTATTTTTTTACAATATTTTCCGTACATTAAACTTATGTATTGAGCCAGAAATGTATGTTGCTTAAAAACCATTGCTTATTCGTTTAGTCTTTGTTGCACAGCGCAAGATAGAACATCTAGTAGATTTTTAATGCCAACGTTGTATATTTTTTTAACCCAAGTTTAAAGTTGAAGGTTTCGATGCCGTGGGAAGTAAATATCCTTAGCAATAGTCTCGTAGGCGGCGATTGACGTACGATTGGCGGTCTCGTGCTCGGTGGGTTCAATGTAATATTGAGGAAGTCAAGGTATTTGAGTCGTTCGAGTCGATCCCGATTTAGATGCTCCGGCGCCGCCTTCGCCGCGACGCGTCGCAGTAACCCGAGCGACGTCGGCCTGCGCGCTCCCTCCGATCGTTCCTTACATCGCATCTTAAACTGGAACATCCGTTTTAACAAATGCATTGTCTTCTGTTGACGACCTAATTTACACTATCTGTGATCTGTGACTCTGTGATAACATATGTTTATACTGTCGGATGTGTTCATTCTTATAAACATCCTTGTGATTATTAACAAAACTTGAAAATAAACTCGCGTTTTAGTTTAAACTTTATTATTTTGGGATTGTACGCGAATTCCAGGACTTAACATAAAAGCGGTAAACTCTACATTCAGTTCGGGATAAATATTCACAAAGTTTTCAAAGATGCTTTAAAAGTTTTTGTTGATTAGTTTTAAATGTATAGATAGTAGTCACGCTCAGTTTTTGTTCGGTTCATATTCGCTGGCGGCAGCCAGGAAGCGCGCTGCGAGTCCATCTTAATGTTACATTCATTGAGGCACGTCTCGGACTCAACTGTGTTAATATTAACGATACATGTTACACTTTCATTCAATTCGTTTTGTATTGATGATGTGTCATGCATGATTATATTTTTGAATTGTAATTATCAGGTTATACATAAGTATTGTCCTGATAATCTGAAACACTGAATTACTAATAATTATTCATAAGCTTCGATTTTAATATTTATCGAGCAAGAACTAAGCTGACGGCATGAATGAAAACTAAAAGCGAATTAGTGTTTAGCAGTTGAAGTTCGTAGCTTTCGAAGGTACAATGTTTCTTTTCGTGTGCATAAATCTCTTTTTGGACGAGACAGTGTCGTCATTTTAAACCTCATTGAAAATAATCTAATTTAAGGCCAGACAAAACAAATAAATTTTGTCTTGTGAATTTAAATTTAATATCGTCTCGTCGGGTCGTGCAGACACATTTTGTCATTTTAATGCGTCTGTTTATAATTTTTGACCTGTTTGTTGCCAACTCGCTAACCTATCGAGTTATAAGGCTTATAAGTTGTGATCGGTTTAGTGGTGGGTCTGGTCATGTCCTCGGTTGGTCTGCGCAGGTGCGCCTAGCCGCTAGCCGCTTATCTACCGCTGTGTTTGTTTACTTACGACGTTGGCCGGCCCCGATGTCCAGCACTGTTTAGTGCCGCTCGTAAACTTTTACGCAGCGAGCAGCGAGCGTTGCGATCTTTTCTGCATTTACCGAGTTAGTTTAGCTATAGGTAATCTTTATGATCCAACTTGTGCACATAGGGCAATAAGGCAGTATCCTATTCTTTTTGGTTTCCTACTTTTCTATTATTTTTGTTTGCTTTAATTTAGCGATCCGACAAAAAGCGTAGATATTGAATGATAGTAGACCTGTTGCCGAAACGTGGGCAAAATACAGCGATTAGAGCTAAACGTGCTCGTGAGTGTGCAAGGCTTGAGCGCTAAAGACTGCAAGAGATGGCGCAGTGAAGATGCGAGCGGCGCGCGCGCACGCCGCTTGCGCACTCTCAATATGCGCCTATGCGGCTGCTGCCTCGGTTAGTCCTTTGATCTATCGCCACTGCATCTACTCTTCGCGAGTATCAAGCCTAACATCACTATTTGCAGTTTTCTCTTTATTACTATTCATAACATCCACCGATGCTCCACTTGATCGCTTCTGCTTTACAGTTCAACATTAACAACATTGTGTGCGATGTTAACCTAGAAACGTATGTCGCGAATTGACTCTTGTATTATTTAACCTAAATGCATTTTCTTAACTAATCTGATTCAGCACATACCTAATTATCGACCCGAACATTATTTGTACTGATTGATTCTCTATAATATTAAATGCGAACCACGGATGTTAAATTAAAGATAATACTAGTAATATTTACATCTGTATTTATAATTAGTATATGAATTCCCTTAAATGGATCGTTGGAGTATCTACATCCATAATGGTACCAGTATTATTTAGTGTAGGTGGAACCACTATTTAAAGTGGTTTTGCATTTGGCGCTGTGAAGATATGGTTGCCTTTTTGAGAAATACCGCTCGGTCTTGGTAATTATCTTAAGAATTTTAATGAAGACATCGAGATGATGAGAATATTATAAACAAGTATGTTTCTTTATCATTATGACATACATGCAAACAATGACTAAAATCTTAATGATTCGAGTTATGTTACCCCTCGTTTACATGTCTATCATTTTTATTAATTGACTGGTGCCTCATTGTTGAAATTACAAACAAATCAGTTTCACTGCATTTTTGAGTTACAACTTATTATCTTACAGGCAGATAGATGGTCGTGTTAAGAATTAAAAAAAATGGGTTAGTGCGATGATAAAAGCAGCATGCAACTATGAAGATATTATCTTTCGTACATCTTCCTACGGCGTTTGGCGTTTTATTTATGCAGTGAGTTGGCGTGGCGCGAACCTAATTTCTAATAACGTTCCAACTGAATGTAGCCGTGTTAATTAGTTAAGTGGTCATGAGTCGCTGTCTCGCTCGCGTGCCCGCCGGGATATTGCAATCAACCAGTCAGTTTTTGTTTAATCATCTACATGCATATTTGGTATTGTTGCCACGTGATGATATACCAAAGATTCCAATTCCAACGAAGTGGAATCTTTGGTATATCATCATCGTGGTAGGTATATCATCACTTTATTCTGTTCGAGCTTGTTATGTTGCGGTATTAAAGTCCATGTGAAGAGAGCACGTGTATAATATAATATAACCGTATAATATTATAATATTAATTAGTTAGTATAATTACAATTTGAACAGAGTTATCACATTCAGCGTCTACTACGTTACCTACACAATGCCTTAATTATTTAGATACTCTCGACGCCCAATTAAAAATGTGGGAATCCCCAATTGTGTCGTTGAAACTTTTTAGTTTGAAAGTTCAGATAGTCACGGCGGTGCCCATTGCCGTGGCAACTTGTTACGTTTTTTATGGAATATTGGAATCTCTATAGTATAGGCAAAACGCTGCCCTACTTGCGTTTACGAGGCGATCCCGCGATATGAATGAACTCCGGGCGTCGCGGCGCGTACGGGCGGTGGAGTTTAGGTTTCGACCCAGTTTCACGCGGGTAGGTACACTCCTATATTAGGCACCTGTGCGAGGCCAACACCTGCGGTTTTCAGTGTGCAGATGTATCTTAAAAATATCTAGGTTAACTTGTTTGCCTAGATCATATCCGGATGTATTTTAAAGAGCGACCTTTAATTTAGTCGGTTAGTTTTAATTAATTTAGGACTTAGGTAGCTTCTTATTGTAATCTTATTGTAATGTAAAGGTAATTATAGTAAATAATTGTTTTAGGTCTTTAATAATGGTAGTTAAATAAATTACACGCGTAAATTATATTATAATAATATTAATTATAAACACTCTCTTAGAGGTAGTTTCTCTTTAGTCCTTTTAAACGCTAATTTGTGAGTCGTCTGGTTCAGTAATAAATCTCAAATGTACCTTTACCGAAATAGTACGGAATAATTCAAGTGTAGGAATAATTACATTTAAGATAGCACTTCAATTATTCCTAGTACTTAGTATTCAAGGTAGATACGACATTAAATTTTTGTTCGTACTCACTAAGTACACTATTGTTATATTTGGGCGTTTTCACTAAAAAGTGTACCCAATTAAGGACTGAAATTAAGGAACTTTAACTTTGTCAGTTTTGTGACGAAAATTAGCTATACATTGACGGCCGCATTGTATGGCTAATTTTCGTCACAAAACTGACAAAGTTAAAGTTCCTTAATTTAAGGCCTTAATTGGGTACACTTTTTAGTGAAAACGCCCATTTGGGTAAATGAATGCAAGCCGATGGAAAATTTACATGGTTATAGGGTTTGAGACAAAAATAAATGATATGACTTTTATAAAAAAGTAATTTTTAGGGTTCCCTAGTGAAAATAACAGTCGTTTGCCCGTGGTCCTACTGCGTAGTCCTACTGACTAAAATTAATATCATAAAATTCATAAATACGAGGTAGGTTTAGGTTATGTTAGTTTTGCAGCAGGGCCGGAGGCCCAAACCACCCAGAAATAGGAGCTCCGCGCCAGCGGAGCTCCGTCGACCCTGTTAATTTGATATTCAAATATAAATCATTGATCAGTAGGACTACACAGTAGGACCACGGGCAATGAATGAAAATAACTTACTTCATGGTTGTTTCTTCTTCGTATGTCATAACAAATTCACACATACCTACCTAGCTTGTTGGGACAATGTGGCTAAAATTTCCTAAATTACTGGACCTAATAGGGACTATATTCGAAGAGAATATTTATATTTGATTAGGGCGGGTGGATCTCCCTGGTACCCGTCCAGATCCAGAATTGTGCGATAGTCATGGCTATGGGCCAGGATTGAGCGTCCGAAGTAACGAGACCTGTAACAAAAGCTTTGGTAAAGCGTAGTCTGGTATTGCAGCGGTCGGGGAGCGCAAGTCGTCGTCGGGCGAGGAGGGTGCGCGGCGCGGCGAGTCGCGCGCGTCCAGCGTGTCGGACGAGGGCGGCTTCAACGAGCCGTCGCCGGAGGTGGTGGCGCGCCTGCGCCCCGCCGACTACCGCGAGCGCGACCCGCCGCCGCTCACGCAGGACCTCCGCGACGCCGAGCGCGCGCACTCCGACCCCGACACGCTGTCTGTCTTGCAACAGGTAACATCTGCCGATGCCGACTACATCCTCGGTCTAATCTCAAGTTCGCGGGAATGCGATATTTTAAAGCGCTATCAAAAAGTATGGCGCCGTTCTGTATATGTATGTATGTAAACTCTTAATTGCACAAAAAAAAAATACAAGGCAATTCGTACATAAACTTAAGATTAACATGTACAATGGCGAACTTATCCCTTTAAGGGATCTCTTTGATGATTGAGGAAACTGTACGAGAATAGGCAAGATTACAAGGATGTGCACAAAAATAAATATACTAATATTTCTACAGCTAAATATATCCATAACTGTACATAATTATAAATAAACATCATATACCTACACAATTTTTTAAAACAGTTTTCCTGGGTAGCGGCCGATGACTGAGCTAGCTGCGCGCGGCTGAGCCGCTAAACACTAAAGTGGCGTTAAACATTTTCATAGTGATAACGAACCCACTACAATCTACCTTCATAACAACTTGTCCGCAAAGTTAATAGCACCTCTAATTGATGTGGGCTAAGAACAAGCTACTGATTCTGATGTTTCAGTACGCAAAATCGCTCATTCCCAAAATACCAGTATTTCAAAATACCAAACTACTCTTTTTACTAGGTTCTCAAACAATCAGATTCGAAATGTTGGGTAAAGATAATAAATAATACCCTAATTTGTATGTTTAGTTTTGGGATTCCGATATATTGATACTCAGGTATTTTAAAATACTGGTATTTCGGGAATGAGCGCGCAAAATGTATGCGGTTAGCATTTTCATTTCGAATGAAGAGAGAAAGAAGGCAATACATGACTGTAGATTCCGGGAAAAAGGTTGTTGCGGGAAGAGTTAGTACGGTCACGAGCATTAATTTGGGATCCATTTCAAGAAAAATATGATTAAAGTCGTCAATGTCATTAGAGATGTCAAGTAATTGATTACTTTTAGGAAACTCAACCTTATTGTTGTAGAATGTCAGATTGACTTCCTAAGGTGGGTACCAAATTAAATCTCGTGACTGTACGTAGGTATACGAGTACTATACATATACGAATCCCGGCCGAGGCTTGAACGAGTATAGTGCTTTTCTCCAACAATGCAAGAAAATATAACAAAATTGTTAAAAATATCCTTGAAAAAAAAAAAAGAACTGTCGCACTCATCATCAACATTACTTAACTAAAAAATGACAAATTTTAACGTAATAAATCTTATTTAAATAAATTATAACTATAGTTCAAAATTACACCAGTTAGGTATTACGCTTTTAAGTTGTTTCGGCAAATTTTTTTATGAACGAGATGTTTAAGAAAAACTATTTGATACACTTTAAATTACGCTGTGAATGCCGTGTGAAATATCAAATAGATATATATATACATCGTGAATTACAGGACTCGGGCGTGGTAGTGAGCGAAGCTAGCCAAGGCTCCATAGAGGTGCTCGACAAGTCGACCACCAGCCAATGGAGCGTGTCTGAGGCAGAGCCGTCGGGCGAGCGCGCGGCCGATCCGGGCGCGGAGCCCGAGCCGGCGGAGCCCGACGGCCGCTGGGGTGATGGAGACGCCGGCAAACAGCCGGACAGTATGACCCCCGATGAAGCCGAGATTCTGCTCAGCTCCAGGTCTATTTACTGTAATAATGTTCCACTTGCGTACAATGCGCCACTTTTGTTTCGAAATATTTGCTTCCCTTTATTTGATTATTTTAAATGTGACATTCTTCCACTTAGCTATGGCACTCGGCCTCATCGATCACTTTGGGTATTTTATCATTCATGTTTGAAAATAAATATGTATAATGTTGCCTAAACTTTGGCTGCATTTATTTTAATGTGCATGATCTTTGCGGTCGCTCAACGTCTGTAAAAAAAGTGGTGCTCCGCTCGCTCAATATCCCGTGTCTACGCGCCAGCCCGTTATCGGTCTGGCTGCAGTTTGCGCGTCGATACGCTCCACGCGAGTAACGGAATGCACTCAGTAAAACACCGGCCCGAGTTTTCGAACGCCGTCCGTCACACTTAATTTAACATTCACAAGCACCGCACACGATCAATTATTATGTAACACCTCTTTTTATACTTTTAATGGCAGAGGAAATATCTTTTTAATCGTTTCTTGTCTACTCTTACATGCTAGCTAAGTGAACCGTAATCATTTTATCTGCTAGTTTTGTTTCTAATTTGCAACAACTACTTTTCTCAGACGATCTTGTTCCATCAAGTAGACTTCATTGAAATATGTCGGTCTATATGCCCACTTCTTTCTGTACTTGCATGATAGCACTTTTCAGTTTCACTATTTCTTATACGCCTTGCGATGGATCGTGCTAATTTATTCTTTTCATATTTATAATCTTCTGTTAGGACCGAGTTTGTACGTCGCTAGTTTGTCGTCGAACAGTTCTATTTCGTGTATCTTCGCGTTCACTTCGACCGTAGCGTCTGTTACGCTTGAGTATTATTAAATGTTGTATTTTTATTATTTGCATGCTGCCTGTGCGCACAACGCTTCATTATTGCCTGATCAAATTTGCAGTATTCTGGAGAAAAAACTTAGGTAAGCGTCCTGTATTCGTTTTGTTTTTTACATCGTGCTTTCTTCTTTTGTTATCGTGACGTCGATTGCTTTTTACGCGATGAAGAAATGGTGGATGTGGTACTGTTGATTGACTGTGGTTGAGGGCGGAGTGTGACCGGTTTCGCGTTGCAGACAAGAGGCGCTGCTGTCGGACGAGCAGGCGCAGGAGATCGTGGCGCTGCTGTCGCCGCACGCGCCCGCGCACGACAACGGCGCCTCGCTCAACGACAGCTACCAGTCCGTGCTCTCCTACGAGAGGTAACTGCACACACACACCACATACACCTTGTCCGTCGAGTAATTGCCATCATTAAATTCCCTATTATTCAATATCCTTTTAACATTCTGAGAAAATACGACCCTCTCTTGTTTTTTCTACTTTGCCTAAGTCTTCCTGATCCTCTTATCACTTTGATTTTTCCTTCAAGAATGCTCGTAAACTGTCGTGCCATATAAAGTGCCCTATCATAATTTCCTCTTCTATTGTTTTTTAAAGTGCATCTTTTCTTTTTGTTCGTTTTCTCTTTCGTCCAACTAATCCTTTCCATCCTCCTCCAACACCATGTCTTTTAAATGCTTCTATTTTTTTCTATCTGGTTGAATTAGTTTCTAGGTATCACTATTATATTCCTGATATTCACATCTTAGTTTAAGACTAAGAAGCGCTTGCAACCACAGTACGAGTATGATAAAGTCGTCTTTTGCCGCGCAGCAAACCTATCTAATAAGATACATTGAACGTGGTTTAAGACATACATAACCAGTAAGAATTTGACATTCCTAATTTTAATTTAGTGCAAACTCGTCTAAGATTGTTTTTCGTCCGCATTCCAGCATGCAGTCAGTGGACGAAAGCTACGAGTTCGTGTCGCTCGAGACGGACGCGGTGATGGCGGGCGGCGACCGGCGGCAGCCCGAGCCGCCGGCGGAGGCCGTCCCGGCCACCGTGTTCGACCACTACCCGCCGCTATCCCTGCGCGAGCTTGGCGAAGAGAACGGGATACACTACTTCGAGGACGGACACTTCTACACTGAGGTTAGTACTCAACATTTAACTTTATCAATCCTAAAAATGCGAACATGCGATTGTTTGTTTTGTGTTCACCGTTCAATGTATTAACCGATCGTCGTGAAATTGAGTACAAAGATAGTTAGTCTGGAGACGAATAAAATCTAGTTTTAAATCAACGTAAAACTTGCCAATGTGAGTTTGACGAAAAGTACAATACGTATTGTAAGCGCTATTCTACCAAAAAATAAAAATCTAATTTACTGAATTGATATTTACGTAAGGACGGGCACTTTCACCGTTTATATAACTAAGGTTATTTAGGGTAACGGTCAAAATTATACTATTTTTAGGTGGCTGGTCTTCCGCCAATTGAAGAAGATGAAGATGACGATTACTACCCACCGGTATTCGTGAAGTTAAATAGAAAAGTCAACTTCAGGTAAACATTTCATTTTTTAATTTAATTTGAATCACTGTATTATACATTGTGTAAACTGAACACCTGGACACTGAGTGTCGTATTTATAAATATGAGTGAGATGACTGTTTTAACACACGCGAATCTTAATTATATAATATTTCTTACTCAATCACGCCAGAACGACGACGGATTTGAATGAAATTAGCAAGGAGTACTGTCTGGACTGTAATAGCTAATAGGCTACTTTTAACCCGGAAAAATTTACAGTTTTCAAGCGCGATAAACGACTTCTACGCGGACAAAGTCGCAGGTAGCAGCTAGTATAAGTATAAAATATAAATGTAAAATCATAGACTGTCATCTCTGACGCATTTTGAAGGGGGAATCTTACTCGAGATCAGTTGATTAATATGGTCAGTAAAACTATGAAAGTACGGAAGTGAGTAATTACTTTTACTGTAACTTGGAACATATAACATCGCCACTCGTATCGCAAGAGCTTAACAGATGCTCAAATAACTATTTAAATGAATAACAACGACTACTGCATATTGTACTAATATATTTTTTAAACCTAGCACAAACCCGATGCGCGTGTTCTCAACCCATTCGGTGCGCGAGTACGACCGTCGCAACGAGGACGTGGACCCGGTGGCCGCCTCGGCCGAGTACGAGCTCGAGAAGCGCGTCGAGAAGATGCACGTGTTCCCCGTCGACCTGCTCAAGGGTGCCGACGGCCTGGGGCTCTCCATCATAGGTTTATTTTACTCATTATTTAACTGTACACAAGGCGACCAATCCAAATGACCCAGTACAGGGGAAGTTCAAAACAAAAAGAGATTAAGAAAATTTATTCTTAAGCCCCTTTTTAGCGTTTTGGCGGCCTATTAGATATAAGCTGACCAATGTTCTGCCACGAAAACGAAATTGCCTGGCAAGCGGCCCAAAAGTGTATCTTTGTACTAGACTGTTGGTGTAGAATACGCAAGAGTGGATAGAAAACGTATGTTTGGTCAAGATAAATGCATTGGTAGAGTAGAATACTACCTGTCACCATGTCAGACTCTTTTTGCAATGTTATAAATACATTAACACATTTACCAAATTACTAAAAAAACTTTTGCTAAGCAGATTTCTGTACAGGCATGGGTGTCGGTGCGGACGCTGGATTAGAAAAATTGGGCATATTCGTTAAAACTATAACGGAAAGTGGTGCCGCTGCGCGCGACAGTCGCATTCAAGTGAACGACCAAATCATCGAGGTCGATGGCAAAAGCTTGGTAAGAACTAGAACTAATATCTCTAGCCCAGTGTTTTTCAAAGTGTGGGTCGCGACCCCCCGGGGGGTCGTGAGACCTGTCCAGGGGGGTCGCGAGGCTCAGCTCCGAGAAAGTCTTGTGACTAGAGGGAAACATTTTTTTTGAAGGATGTGCATTTCAATAAAACAACAATCAATCTTACATATTTATTTATTTCATGATTATAAAAATATTTTTTTATTCAATCGAAGTATAAGCTTGTTTCTTTTGAACTAATTTATCATAACACGGTTCCTGTCGCGACACGCAGACGATTAAATCATTTTCCAAATTTAATCTATTCCTCTTCTTTATTTTAGTGTCAACCATTGATGAAAACGACAGCTCACACAAATAAGAAGTAGCAAAAGGGAATCAAAATACTAAGGGCTTCTTTTGCTAGATGGGGTATTCAATCATTCTTTTCACCCTGAATACCCATTGATACGGATACAAACTCCAGTTTTAGCATTGTTAAATAGAGTTGGGCTCTAAGATTAATCGTACAAATTGGGTTTTGGAGGGTCGCGAAGCAATTTTGATGGTCATTAAGGGCCGTGACCCCAAAAACTTTGAAAAACACTGCTCTAGCCTATGTAGTTCTATTATTATTCTATTTAGTTACTATTACTATTTCATGTAGGTGGGTGTAACACAAGCTTACGCCGCGTCCGTGCTTCGGAATACTTCTGGTCCAGTGAAGTTCCTCATCGGCCGCGAGAAAGATCCCGATAACAGCGAAGTCGCCCATCTCATCAGGCAGTCGTTGGCGGCTGACAAAGAGCGGGAAGACAGGCAAGTCGCGATCTCATTGTTTGTTAGTTACGTATCTGTGAGAATTAGAAGTTTACTAAAGAGATTCTAGCGTTCTTATGTCTTGTTGACATTGTGACAAGAGCGAAAAAGGTACGTCTTTTAGTTTCTCTTTGTACATAGCCAACGGCATGTGATGGTAGGGAGGATATGATTCAAGGGCCTTCGTGTTGAAGACGTGACACGTGAAAGGCATCTAAAAAAAAACATTAATTACTTTTCAAACACGGTACATACAACAGCACGGTTAACAACAAATTTCGTTTCGTTTTGCATCGTCTCTCTCACCTCTGGAGCTAGCAAGGTTCATCTTTGACGCACACAACATAATATATCACGTAATTATCACCTAATCAAGCATGTACATGATATTTCATCTCTCTAAGCTCCGTGTGTATCTTTACAATCGACTTCAAAGAATGAGGTTTCAAATTGGACTGTTTTATTTGTATGTGACTCGGATTTCTCCGCCAATTATCAACCGATTTGAATGATATTTTTTTCACGTTACTCAGGGGTCGTCCCATTTAAATTTCGTCAAGACCTTGTCATGGGATCCAAGGAAAGTGTACAGAACTCCATGATAATTTGGATTCGGTTCAGTGTTTTTAATTAAAAAAAAAAAAAACAGAAATTAGTTTTCGATGAAATTCGATCAAATGGGTCTCGGTGATTC
>OZ014450.1:10873449-10905926 GCA_963966035.1 Acleris laterana | reverse complement strand
AGAAAGGATGTTGCCGATCGCGTTCTAGTATTTTGTGTACGAGGGTGTGACTCAAGCCTAAATTGCGTCCTGCTCGCCTAGTACTAGTAGTAGTGGTTTTGAAAATGATCCAATACCTGTTCTTCCCGCGTAACATGAACACGTTGAGGACCACCTGAGTTCACAGGCGCCGGCCGATCGTTATTTCTCAGCCGTGTAATGGCATTAACAATTACACGAGCATTACTTGGTTGCCTTCTTGTAGGATACCTCTCGGAGTACAAGCGGAGGGCTGCATTCCCATTGCCCCTGCACTCTCCGGACGCAAGGATCATATCCATTATCTCAACCGCAGTAAAATTTAAAGGCATTATTATTGCAATTACGATTTAAATTTATATGACGAAAGTGAAGGATGTCAAATATCAAATTGAAAGAAAATACAATTTATTGGTAGCCTAACCTTTTTGTTATGAAAAAAAATAATCTGTCGTCCTATGGTTTGAGACAATCATGACAGAGCAAAAATGTCAGAGACGATGTTTATTAGTCTTTGTTATTTATTTACACATTTTAGATCAATTTGTTCTACTGGTCAATCAGTTTCTACGCCGAGCAACAGCTTTGCAACTGCTGCAACAGCCAGAATACGTCATCGACAGTTAGGTAATGGTCACTCAATCATAGTAACGGATTCCCACTACAAAAATTGGATTGGATTGCTTAAAATTCACTGTGCAGTGCGGTTAATCGTGTGTGTTCTAATGTTAACTTGATACGGTAATGTAGTCATAGTTGAAACTGTAATAGATTATTTGTAAATACCTAGTTTGTTTACTTTAGTTATGAAGTGATAAGTGATAACTAAATAAGTGATAACTAATGTCAATCTTACATCACAGGATGTTATTAAGCTCGTTAACCGACTGATGAGAAAGAGGTTAAGTTACTTATTACATTTAGTAAAATTATAAACAAAAAAAGTGATTGGATTAAAACAAAAAGTGGTTAATTGTATTATACCCGTTTTTAACATCCACCGGTTTTAAGGTTGGCCTTTCGTTCAGTTACATACTGTATATCACATTACAATATTTCAGTCACTTGTTTTAAATTAAAATTAAAAAAAATTCAAAACATACCAAGTTTGGGCTCCTCCAGATATGATACTGGTGAATTATTATTTGTAAAATATACCTAAAATGATATGTAATAGCCTCATATCCAACCCCAAGAAAGCAATTTTAACACACCAAAACGTCAGATCCTATTTTTATGCTTTTAACACCATTTGCAGAACTTTTTGGCGTACCGCTAGGATTAATTGTTTTTGTTGACCGTTAAATGAACAATACGTGTAATGGTGGCGGTATTATTGCCAAATTACGTTTTACTTGCAACTTTTTTTTCGAGAAATGATAAACGCGGTGGTTACTAGCTAAGTGAACATAATTTTTATAGTTATCCGATTACAACAAAAACGACATTAAAATTAAAAATACGTTCAATTGTTGCATGTAATTACAAAGTTTTTTTTTTATCAGACGAAGCAAACTAGCAAACAAATATGTTAGCAAAACTTGTTGCAATATATGTTGTAATTACTCAGGTCAACATAACTATCATTAAATTTCGTCTAATAATAAAATAAGACTTTGGTCCCTGTGTTTGTGATTAACGCATTACTCACCCTACATTATGCAATACCCGTCCTCATTATGTCGCCACACCATTACCAATTGCAACTTCCCAAAAACTCACAACCGATCGCATCACACAACACTTGAGTTTGAGCGTTTCCGGCGAGGTAGTCAAAGTTGGACATGTTTGGGCGGTTTTAATGAAGCTTTTCAAAAACAAATGAAGAATTTTATAACTATTCGAAATGCTATCAGGAATGCGTTTATAACAAATCGGACCGAGTGAATTGATGACACTAACATAAGAACCGACCAACAGACCGCCAAACAGCAGTGTTCGCATTGTTGTGTTCCGGTTTGGGGATAAAACAGCCGGTGAAATGACTAGCATAGAGGCATTCCATCTTAGTCCTCAGGGTTGGCAACGCATTTGCAGTCTTAGGATTGCATCGCAGTCCTGTGAATGCGAATGTCTATGGGTCACAGTTTCCACTTACCATCAGGTGGCCTGTGTGCTCGTTTGTCTTCTCTATGCCATAAAAAAATAAATAAAAGAAGAATGTAAAACAAGTGAGGTCTCTACGGTAGTTAGTAGTTAGTAGTTAGATAGTGGTGCAGTGGTGTGACGTGGTGTTGCGCTAGGTCCGGCGGCGTCGCTGGCGGAGCAGCTGAAGCAGGTGCTGGCGGAGCGCGAGCGGCGCCTCGCCCCGCCGCCCGCGCCCGACCCCGTCGCGCTCACGCACCACCTCGTCGACGAGATCCGCCAGGCCGTCAGCGAGGCCCGAGGTTGGTCAACACGCTCTGGCGCACACACGCCCGGAGCGCTGACTAGTTTTCTCCTCTAGCTCAGTGGTTCCCAGAGTTCTCAAAATCTTAACAATCCTGTGGTGATGGCCGAACTGTTGCGGCTGTCGTGCCGATATCCACTCGCGAGTCGCTCGCGTGAACATATACAGGGTGTCCCAGAACTAGACGTAAATACTCAGGGTTAAGAAAGCCCCTTCTGCACCGGTCCAGGAAATAGTTTAAACTTTCCAATATATAGATTAGTTTAGGAGATATAATTTTTTTAATGGTACTGGTAAAAAATATGCTACCTTCCAGTACACCTTTGCCGCCTTTGGCTATAAATAGCTATAATTGGTGATTCCAAAACTTTTCATCTAATTCTCAACAAAATAGCAATGTATATTTAATTACACTATAACCTGTCACTAATACGAGGGCTGCTACTTAGGTAACCGGAATCCAGGATTCCAACATTTTTAAACGCTATATCTGACCTCCATGGTAAAATTTGAACTTTTTTTAATACTGGCCGCTATATATTTTTTTTCTTATGTACGCTAGTCTTTTGTTTTTGGCGGGTTTAAATTTTAATCTCGCTGCAAGAATGGAACTCACTCGTGAAAATATTCGTGCTATGATTTATTACGATTTTCGGCGTGGTTTAACGCAACAACAGTGCATAGATCAACTAACTTCGACTTTTGGTGATGAAGCTCCATCCAAAACTACTGTGTATCACTGGTTTAGTGAGTTCAATCGTGGACGTAGTATGCTCAGGGACGAAGTTAAGGATGGTCGCCCGAAATCGGTCGTTGTACCACAAAATATTGAAGCTGTGCGAAAACTTATAATGCATGACCGTCATGTTACGTATCGCGAGATAGAGGCGACTATAGGCATATGTATGACGAGCATTAATAAGATATTACATGAACACTTAGCTGTGAAAAAAATTTGTTCGCGTTGGATCCCGCACAACTTAACTAAGGATCAAAAAGAGGCTCGCGTCGAATGGTGCAAGGAAATGTTGAAAAAATATAACCGTGGTGACTCAAAAGCTGTTTATAATATCTACACAGGTGACGAATCCTGGATCTATGCGTATGATCCCGAAACTAAACAACAATCAACGGTGTGGGTGTTTCAAAATGAGCCGAACCCTACGAAAGTAACTCGTGCAAAAAGCACCTTGAAGCAAATGGTGGCCTGCTTTTTTGGTATTAATGGCCATGTGGCTACAGTGCCCCTAGAGAATCGTAAAACGGTTAATTCGGAGTGGTACACGACCATTTGTTTGCCGGAAGTATTTGAAAAAATACGGAAAAACAACCAGCGACGGAGAATCATTCTGCACCATGATAACGCCAGCTGTCATACATCACGTGAAACGACTCGATTTTTGGAAGGTCAAAATATAGAATTAACGGGTCATCCACCTTACAGCCCTGATTTGGCACCCAATGATTTCTATTTATTTCCAAATGTAAAGAATAAATTACGTGGTCAACGATTTTCGACCCGTGAAGATGCCGTCGACGCGTTCAGACAGCACGTTTTGGAGATACCTCAGTCAGAGTGGAAAAAGTGCTTTATAAATTGGTTTCAACGTATGCAAAAGTGCATCGATTATCACGGAGAATACTTCGAAAAACAATAAAACCATATTTAGCCATGTACGTTTGTTTATTTTTTCTATTCCGGTTACATAAGTAGCAGCCCTCGTACATATTACATCTAATTATGAAAAATGTCGTTACAGAATTATCTGCAAGTTTCAAGGTAATTCTATAGCTCTGCCTACTCCACTCTGGGAATAAAGGCATGATTTTGTGTATATACATACATGTATTATTTGACAATTATGACTTTAAAATCATGCTACAATGTAAGCAAAAAAGGTTACACCTGGTTTTCTTCTAAGCGACCTTTTTCGATAAAATTTCGCACCTATCCTAAAACGCTGAGAATTTGAATTCGACAGTTTTAAAATATGTAATTAAACTAATCAACATATTGTAAAGTTAAAACTTTATTATGAACCGTTATAGAAAGGGCTTTCTTATCCCTTGTCATGTCAAGTTCTGAGACACCTGTACTTTGGGAGACTGGTCTAACTAAATCATTGCTTGTTACGGGGCGAGGCTTTTTTTTATTTATTTTAGGCGGTTCTTAGGGCCACACTTGAGTTTTGCACTAGTATTGCTAACGAAGCAATCTGGCCACTTACACGGGCGTGAACGTGATCTGAGAAAGCGGTGAGAAGTGAGAACGCGGTTCACCGTCACGTTGATCGATCCGTTCGCTGGTAATACGTTTGCAAAATGTCAGTGCGGATGCGGGTGGGGTGGCCTATCGTATTGAGTTAACTCTTGAACTTTTACATCTGTAAAGACGATATGTCTTGAAAAGGTGGTCGTTTTCTATAGTGGTTCTTGGTGCCCTCTAAGTGGGACGCATGATATGGGGCTGTTCTTAGTGTCTAGCTCATTCTTCTGTCTATATTATTTTCTGTATATAAGCATAGTTTGAGTATTCGCTAAAATAAATTGAGCTTGCAGTATTAGTAGGTACTTATATGCATTCTGGGTCCAGATGTGTGGTTAAAACTATAGATTGAAGGAGGTAGTTCTATTAGAATATGCAACTCAAATTTTAACTTGTTTACAAGCTTTTTAATGGTTAATAAAACTTGTATACATGTTTTATAACTAGGATAAAATACCCGCTCTGTCTGCAACTGAATGCACCCGTAGAAACATTAATCTCTTAGTTTATCCTAAATAATCCTTGCATTTTTTCAATACTTCCTTTTTAAACCAAAAAATAATCATAAACTGGGTCTATCCCTTTGCATTTGCTATCCATGCATTGTCAGTTTATCACTCGACCCTGCTTCATCCTTTGTTGTCTTGTGTGAATGCCAATGTGTTGAGCTGTTTGGTGGCGGTATCTATATCCAGAGAAACGTATCAAAAACATCAGAGTACTCACTATCCAACTCATTTTGTTGTGTCCTGATAATTGATCAATGATCACGCATCTACCTCCAAGTTTATGGGACTATTAAATCATAGTTGATACTAATATTATTAGATGCTGACTAAACCTTAACCAGGCTACGAGACACGCTGTTTACGTTGTTTTATTAAATAATATTTCCACATTCCCAGTTTATTTCCACCGATTATTTGTGGCGGACCAACACCGTGACGGGTAGCCAAGTGTAATTATTATGAAAGTCTCAACATGGCATGTTTTTTTTTCTTGTACAGTATTCCTGGAGAGCCAAATATTTTAAGTAACTGACACACATTAACCTGATCTTAAAATGGAAATAACTGGGAGTTAAATGTATAAAAAATATAGTAAACATGACAAGTAACGGCTCGATCATAGACAACTACAAATTTATTTATTTATTGGGTTACTTGACTCAACAAATTTAAATACTCTATTTATAATCCATAAACTTAAACTTAACTTCTATTGAACAAACGACCGGACTTTACTTTTTGGCTTGAATTTTTCCCGTTAAATATGTTACAATTTGAATAAGTTAAACAAATACTTGAACAAACGATGAAATATCATGATAAAACCTTCGAAATACACATAAATATGTTTCTAGAGTAAGTCAATTTTGTAAAAGTTTATGTTAGAATCTTACCAAAGTCTGTTGGTTCACATAAATTGCATTGACATAGAATATAGTAACCTGATTAAGGGACGAAGACTCTTGCCGGCCCAGCTTAAGTATCGATACCTGTGCGTGGTTGTAGTGAAGAAAGCTCCGACTTGCGTAGTCGGCGGAGAGGTGCCGTGGCAGCCGCTGTCCACCGCCGTGTCCGAGACCAGCCTGTCGCCGCCCGCGCCGCTCTCGCCGCACCCCGTCACGCACTGGACTAAGCAGCAGGTAACCATAACTACATCCCGCCCGCTTGAAGTTTGTAGGTGGACTGCTATGCTATCATCGTGTCAGCCGAATGACGTGTATGGTCGAGGAAATTGATTCTTAAACCACTTTGGACTACGTCAAAGTGACACTGTAAGTAAAATCAAAGGAAGTCTTACGTTTTGATTGATTACGTCACTGTGACATAGTCTAAAGTGATCTAGGAATCAATTTCCTCGACTGTATTCGGAAATAAGCTTCACTCATTTATAGGCGGATTCGGGAAGAGGAGTCGTGACCCCTTCTCGAGGACCCGGCATCTTTAGATCTAGGCTTACCCTAATAAAGGAAACAAAGTTTGACAGTCTGGTTGCTTCTCAGCAGTATATATATGTAATAATATGTAATCGTATGGCTCAATGGCAACCTACAAGCGAGGGGTGTAGCCATATTAAAATTGAATTTTATTAATATACTTGCACCGTGTTTTTTTTGATTTACGATAACTTTAAGGGAACGTTCTTTAGGTCAATTAAAGTTAATTTCACAAAGACAGACAAATGATAACTCTTACGGTTTTAAAGATATTTAATTTTTAAATTTAATCAGTTAATCACGTTGAACTAGTATAAAAGGCTCTTAATTGATAACAACAATTTTCTTTTAATTCTTATGAGTAAAGAGTTTCCAATTGTTAGGTTTGTATACGCGTCCATGGAATTAGTAAGTACTAACGTACATCTGGAAGGTGCACTACACCGATAACGCGAGCCGAAAGAAATGTACTAAAGCTTACTGCGTCCCTTTCTAAAGGTGACCATATTTGAATTGCAATTTACGGACAAATTAATTTTACAAGCCGGTGGGGCAGTAAACGAAACCATATTTACTTATTCAACTGTTACTCTTATTCTTACTTATTCAACTTACTCCCAAATCGATATCTGTTGATCTTTGGATCTGTGTGGTCTCCGACAACTAATCCGTTGACAAATTGAGGAACAGTAGCCGCCATCTTAAACTTTTTAGTTATTCAACTGATTGTCTCCAAAATCGATATCTGGGCATCTGTGTGGTCAGATATCGATTTTGGAGACGTCAACCGTCAACCGTCAATGAATCCGTGGACAGACTGAGAAAAAGTAGCTGCCGTCTTGAACTTCTTAATAAGAGCAGGTAGAACAAAATACAAGCATTGAAAGCTTTCAAACAAAATTTAGTATTAAGTTGTCATTCAAGTGTCAATTTCGAATTATAGGAGACCACACAGAATACACAGATCCCCAGATCCACATACAGGTACATTTCTTTCGGCTCGCGTTATCGGTGGAATGCACCTTCCAGATGTACGTTATTACTTACTAATTCCATGGTTACGCCAACATTGACGTATTATTTGACACTCACTATTAGTAAACTCTAAAGGCCCTTTTAGAATTATCAAAGATATAACATTCAATTACTTTGTTCTAAACAGAAAAAAAAATATTTTTGCAATATTTAAAAATCTAATCTACCAATTAGTTTCTATGGATATACTAGTAATATGCCGAAGTTATCGTAAATCAAAAAAAACACGGTGTATAATATCACAGCGCGGCCATTGAGCTTTCTATTTTCCACACCCAACTTTATTCATTGTAATTTATTTAAAATTATTGCCTTAGCAGTAGGGTAAAACACTCAATTATTGGCATCGAAAACATGGTGTTATTAAGGATTATGTCTCTAGCTATTAACTTGAAATAAAGTTCATGGTCGGTAGTGTCAACGATGTGGCAGTTTCTTCTACTCCGACAAAATAGGGCAAAAGTATTTTCGTTAGTTCATTAGTGCGTGTCAAGTTATAGTAGCGGTGTTGTGTTATGTTATAATATAGTAATGAGTGTTGGGCAGGTGTGGCAATGGGTGTCGGGGCTGGGCGAGGGCCTGGAGCGGCACGCGGGCGCGTTCGCGGCGCGCGGCGTGGACGGCGCGCTGCTGCTGGCGCTCAGCTCCGCCGACCTGAAGCTGCTGGGGCTGGGCGGCGACGAGCGGCGCCGCATGAAGCGCCGCCTCAAGCAGCTGCGCGCCGCCCACGAGAAACACCTCAAGGCCCTCAAGAAGGCCGAGAAAAAAGCCAAGAAGAAGTAAACCCGCCGCTAATGCCCGCCGTCGACTCCAATTCTACTTTCTTTGTTCGACTTCCTCTTCAATCCTAAGCAACACTCTGATTTTCTTCCCTTTTGTTCCTGTTCTCAAAAACCGTAGACGCAATTTTAATTAATTACGTTCTAAGATTTATCAGTCGACGCGCGCGGCGCGGGAGCGGAAAGCTGTGTTGGATAGCGTAGAGAGTGCCATCTGACTTGTAGCTTAGGGTTTAGTGACGGTAGGGTAGTCGATCGAAAAATTACTAATAATCGAAATTTAGATGTAAGTGAATATGGAACGGGACAAGTAGGACGCATTTATCTAGACTGTCTAATGTAATTTATGTATTCTCTGTACCTATTTTATCTTGACGTTAGTTCTTTCTGATTGCAGACGGCATAAAGATACAACAATCTCTACGGGGTATATCTGATGCCGGCCGTACGTCTTAAATTTATGTTGTTCCTACGTATTGTATTATTTGTGTCAGTTTTTCTTCAAGTTTGATATGAAGTAATGGACTGCTGGAAAATAACTGGCTCAATCTAGTCATAAGATCAATCGTAAGCTGCTCGAAAGTTTAGAAACTATTTTTCCCAAGATATTTGAAATAAATCATTTAAACAATATACGGTTCAGTACGTATCTGCCATGAAATGTCAACAATCAATAATATGTATTGTAATAACTAACTTGTGGTATGTATTTAATGTTCAATGCAATATTTTTCTTTGTTTTTACTGGGAGAGAATCTGCTTATTTTCGGCATTTATGTAAAAATATAATACAATTGCACAAAATGTACTTAGTAATGTATGGTGACTGGTCATTAGAATGTGCTACTGTGTTAAGATATTCAAATTTCATAGTGTAATATCGTAATCGAGCATGTGATCTCATCTCACTCAAGTTTTAATAACCGCCGTACCAATTTTTTAAACATTTTTGCCATTAAATAGAATACTTATCTTATGACGAAACGTAAGATATATTCATGGTTTAAATACATTCCAATAAAATTCTTTCTTGATAATTCTGTGTGAGTTTCTATAATTATGTCTGGCTTTATAGTTTTTCTTAGGCAACATAAACCAATTGCTGGGACTATCCACTCGTAAGAAGCCCTGTTAATTAGCTTTAGTCTAGCTTTAATGACCTTAACGAGCTTGTACAAAATGGAGAACTGCCAGGAGCGAGGTAGGTGTCCCAGCGCAGTGTGTATTCGTTTCAAGTGTGTATGTTGGGTTCCGTAGCCACCGTGTGCTGTACCCTGTAAAAACGGGCGCGCAGGCGCTTCGTTCACTCCGTATGACTGAATGTACATTATGCTGTGAATTTGGAATATTTATTTTAATTAAGAAATAACGAATAATGTAAGTAGGATGTCCATTAACAATTGCCAAAATTGATCAGTACTGTTTAATATTGTTGATTTTTATTAATTTAAATTTTTCTTAAATTATTTAATATTTATTTTTGGGACCAAATTAATTTATTGTGTCTTACAGTTTATTATTTATGTATTCGGGTGCGCGGTTGGGAGAGATTCTTTTTATTTATAATTAAATAAACAAACCAAAGTCTACATGATATTGTTTTTTACTATAAATTATGATCAATGTGAACATCATGTATATTTCCTAAAATGATGGTGAAAATATAGTCTGCAGTGGTTACCTGACTTTTCTTACCACAACTCTGCATGTTACTTAAGTTAAACAAAAACATAATAAAATACAACAGAATTTGGTTTATTCAATTGATTTCTTTTTCCTATTTTTGTTCCTTTTCTTTTTCTTGAATTTCTTCTTTGGAGGAGGCTTATCAGCTTTTTCATCTTCATCATTGCCATAACTAATTGTGACAAAAGCTCCGGGTTTTCTCTTAGGAGGTTCAGGCAAGTCCTCTTCCTCCTCATCAGAATCTATCTTTTGTTCCACCTGTTCTTCTTTATCATCCTCCACTTCAGAGTTATTTTCCTCATCAGATTTCTCTTCCTTCTTTATAAATTGATTCTGCTTGTTCAGTGTCACACACGTGGCTCTACAGGCAGCATTATGAGTGCACAGTTCACTTAATTTAAAATCATTAACAGACCAAATTTTAATTTCTCCTGAACTGGATGATGAATAAAGTGAATTATTATTGTAATGCAGACATTTCACTCTCTGCTTATGAGCTTTATATGTTTGTGCTTTTGTATCAGAGACAGTTATAGAGATTATGTTACCATTCTCAAGTCCTACAAACATCTGATCATCCGAAACCCACTGTACAGATGTTGGTTTTGAAGTGCATTTTATCTGTTTTTCAATACCAGCTTTGCTTATTGTCCATACATCCACATTTTGTTGATAGATAAGTGAAAATCTGTCACCTGTTGGGGAAAATTTAATTTCTGTGGGCATTGTTACACCCTTACTAGATAAATTTATGGTAAAAGCAGGCCTTCCTTTGACTAAATTCCAAGTCCTTAGTGTTTTGTCACCTCCAATGCTCAGAGCTAATTTGTCAGAAGGATGAACAGCAATATCAGTGACTGGAAAACCTAAGAAAAACATATGATGTAATCAAGCAAATTACATGAATTATTAAATATTTATGATGTCCTTAGCCATATTTTATTAATTTGGTAGGTAAAGTAAACAAAGTTCATGAGTGATTATTTTTGTATAGGGGTTTGGGTAAGTGTTGTCAATTGTAAGTCATATAATTTTAAAGACAGCGGCCATTCCTAAAAGTGGTAAATTATGAGATTGAATTAAAATAAACATATTTTGTTATGGAATGTAATACTAAAAAGCATTGGAGCCGAGATATTTAAACCTGAGAGTACATTTAGTACCAAAAACTGAATACATAAATGTGTAATATCCAATATTATTTAACGAATTAAACTTTATACATTTAAGAGTATGTACAAAGAAAAACATCTGCCGCTGCTTAAAAATATAATGACAACAATATTCATACAAACTTACCCAATGCCCTTTAAACAGCAAACATTTAAAATTAAATAAACAAGCAGAACCTGTTTGATTATTTTATTATATTTCTCTTACTCCACTTGTAGACTTCTAAAGTGAACAGTAATTTATCATGTTAAAATAAGATTTAAATACCTTGATGAGCTTTTTTCCAAATTTTCTCTATCTGCCAATTGCCAGTTCTTGTAACTATAATAGATCCATCATCACTGCCAGTCAATAGATGGGTTCCACTGTTCGTGAACGCAACGGTATTCACTGAACCGTCGTGGTTCATGAGAACGGTGTGTTCTTTCCGGGCCTTCATATCTATCACCACTACTTTATCATCTGTTCCGCCTGACGCCAAAAACTTTCCAGCAACGGAGACGCATCGTACTGAGGCAGTATGTGAGTGTGTAGCAAAGGTTTGTTTAACTTTGTTTTCCTGGTAAATAAAGAATAAAGAAAGGTTTAGAGTTCAGTTCAATAATAACATGCCGAATTTATATATATAATTACACATTAGACATACCTCGTCTTCATAGTTAAGAGAATAGCCTAGAAGAAAGCCTTCGTACGTTCCTACTATTAACTCATCCATCCTTAAGATGTTAAGTTTTTAATAATACATTATTATAACCTCAACTAGTATTCCGCACGCACGTTAGTTTTCTGATTGTGACATTGACAAGACAAGACAACTTTGACATTCCTTTTTTTTCCTAAATGGGATGCCCTAAGGGACACCTTTGACTTTTGAAGTGACAGGTTCATATCATAAGGCTGGATTCTAAACAAGTGCGAACTGCTTGCCACATGGTTATTTTATTATGCAGGGTTGATGTTAAGTCCCTATATAATAAAGGTCCGTGTGCCCTGCGAACTCCGTTCGGAACTTTCAATCCTGTGATTTTGAGTTTTTTTTATATTGTGAACATTTACAACATTTTATTTTTTATAATATTTATACGCACAAAATAATGCTAATTTGTTGATCGGTTTTTACCGGTTACTAATTACTCACATGATCACCTCACTATCAAAATAAAATGACAGCGTCAAGTCAAAAGAAAAAAGTATAGGGCCTCGTCAAATTTCCATCTGTCTGTGTTAAAATTTAGTAGATGGATATATTCATTATTATTAGTTCATAGGAAAGTACAGTGTTTTTAAGTGACTGGCATACACATTACTATCATTCTGGTGAGTGGCCGCGGTTGGAAACACGAATCGTTCGGTACAAACGTGTGTCGCTATCGATTTCCGAGGTTGGCATTATCTGCTAGTGTTTGTTTTGGTGCAGGATTCCCAAAAGAGGACTTACTTGGACATCTACAAGATGGATCTGGCAGAGACTATGAAGAGCGTGCTGGCGAAGAGCACGGGCGGCGGAGGGGGAGGCGCGGGCGGCGCGGGCGCGCACGGCGCGGAAGGCTTCGTGACCGAGAAGCTCTACATGCTGCTGCAACTCTACCTGCAAAACAAGGGTTGGAGCCCTAGCATGGAGCTACTGCAGTGCTTCAGCGACCTCAAGGACTCCGCTATGCTACCCAGTGCAGCTTACCTACAGTCAGTCACACACTGATATTCTTATTAGACAATATTTTAACTATATGGCTCTTTAAATGCAGGGAAATAGTTTCAGAGCTTGGGGTCTCGTTATTTGCTGTCTGTATGTTGCGCTTGGATAAATATTTTAATTCTATTTCTTTATGATTTAAGACATCACTTCCAGTTTCTTAATAATTATTGACAATCTTATTTTTGCCATGAAACATTAGTGACTAATATACTGGCATTTGCAACTGTACATGTAATAGTAATAGCTAGCCGAAAGCGAGAAGCTGGGAGTACTATATGTATGTATTTATGTGTATGTAAACTCTTTATTATATGTTATAATCTAAATTGTATTAAATTCATAAATAAATAATCTTTAAAGATGAAATTAATAAAAAATACATGTTTCATGCTAACTTTGAAGTCTCATCTCAAAAATGCTCTAATTTTAAAATTCTACATTTTAATATAATGAAATCCCAAAACGTAACATTCCAATAATTATTTTTAATTATTTTGACTTGATGTTTTGGATCTGGTATTTTAGAAATCTGATAAATGTAGAGGCACAATTCTTGGCTTTGAGCTATCTAAAATCAACCAAGTTATAAATTTGGGTGTTTTTCAAAAAAAGTGTACATAAGGACGCTATTTAAATGTCACTTAAATGATGTCTAACTTACAATTTCATTACAATTGACGTATGTTTGACGTTAACCAACAGTTTCGTGACGGTGACAAAACTCTCTTTAACTGGACATTTATTTTGATTTTTACCCATTTAATTGTTATTTATTTTATACCTATAACCATCATTATAGCTATAGTAAAAGTGCAAATGTTTTGTTGGTCAGAATGATGGCATCACGCGTAGGGCTGGACACTCAAGGCAGACTGATACTAAGAGAGAATGGCAAAATAATTCTACCATATGAGCATTTTGCCAATGCTGTGATGTTGAAACACATGAATGGCCCTCATGGGCTGCACTTGGGTTTGGAGGCTACAGTTAGAGCGGTGAGTTACCTAGGTACTTAATTTTATTTTTACCTCTGTAAAATTCTATCTAAAGTTAACCTGAAGAAAAATAATTTTGCAACTAATACAAGATGGGTATAAAGTGACCTTCTAGAAGCATTGTAACATTTAGCTTTTCTGATAAAGACTGAACTGTTAACTAAACAATTTTTTATTTACAGGTTGTAGAGTCATACACAATAGGGCGGGACCAGTTCGGCATGGAGAAGGAGTTCATTGTGGAGGTGGTGCAGAACTGCCCCAACCCAGCCTGCCGCTACTACAAAAACCAGTTGGAAATGACGCAGAAGTCGATCCAGCAGCACCTCTCACAACAGCCCACTTATATTCCTGGTAAATGCACTTTTATGTAACTGGATGGTTGTTTGAAGGTCAATAACATTAGACTGGATGGGTTATGGTTCGCAAAAACATGCCTATACTAGTATTCTTCTATTAATCCAGTGGTGTAACTATACCACCTGAGGCCTGCCGCGAATTCATTGGATATGGCCCTCAATTAATGTAAAAAAAAAGGATCCTCCTGTGCTCACGGCCTCTCATGCCGGGGTCCCCCTCAAACCGGGGGCCTACTCTGCTGCCTTAAAGATACGCCACTGTTATAATGTATGCATATTTTTGCATAAAAGCAATGGAGTGGAGAAACATTGGACATTTTAATAAAAGTAAAAAGATAAGAGATTTGATTTGATTTGATTTGATATCAGTAATTTTTTTAACCTAGCATTATACAGGGTGTCCCAAAACTCAACGATAATCCGCCAAGGGCTGATAGAGCAGCTAAAAAGCTATCGTTTTTACACCTATGTCTGTTCAGCGATTTTCGCTAGTTTCGGAGATATTGATCATTTTAATCTGAAATTTTGTAATTTTCACTTATGCCCATGTCACGAAAAATCATTAATTTCGTTATGTATTTCATAAGTTTTTCAGTGGTATCTTACATAATTATAATCATTACGAATTGGCGAAGTTTTTAAACCTATTTGCCCGTTTATTTTATCAGTATTTTTTTAAGTAATCACCTAAAGTTGCTTTTTTCATACAAAGTGAAAAGCAACCACTGGGACACCTAGTATGGAGAAACAAACTTTATGTGATTACTTAAAAAAATACTGATAAAATAAACGGGCAAATAGGTTTAAAAACTTCGCCAATTCGTAATGATTATAATTATGTAAGATACCACTGAAAAACTTATGAAATACATAACGAAATTAATGATTTTTCGTGACATGGGCATAAGGGAAAATTACAAAATTTCAGATTAAAATGATCAATATCTCCGAAACTAGCGAAAATCGCTGAACATACATAGGTGTTAAATCGATAGCTTTTTAGCTGCTCTATCAGCCCTTGGCGGATTATCGTTGAGTTTTGGGACACCCTGTATAAAGCAACAAATATAAAGTAAAAATATCATGTGTGTGAGCAGGAAAACCTAGAGTTATTCCACAGCATGTTCATGGAACAAGAAGTTTTTGTTCTGTACATGTAAAAACAAAACAATTAATATTATGATTGATAGAAACAAAAAAACAAACAATCCATTGGTAAACCCTTGTGCAATATTATTTCACAGTTTATTTGTAAACAGCTATAATATTCATTCATGTGTCATAAGACTCATAAGTCATAACATAATACTCACAGGTAAATACCTAATTGTTCAACTTTACCTCATGTGAGGCTTGAGCAACTCAAATTAATTTGGTCTACTTAACCTTTTTTATACTGGATCAAAACTGTGAAGACCTGTTTACGTGACTGGCTCAGGCGGTAATTCGCGAAACGCATTTTTTTTAAAAGTATATTTAAAAAAAAAAGCATTTAAAAAAATATAATTGTATTAAATTTATAAATCTCTCTGTGCTCTCATATCTAGTTATTGACTAGTATGATGATGATTGACTCTCACTTGTCATGTCGTCTCGATCCTCCTAGGAGGATGCGGAACTGCTTTCGGTCCGTGGGCCTCTGACCGGAATGTTTATTGCCTAACGCACTCGCAATCGTTTTCATTTTGACATTCCAAAGGCGAGTCCGCCTTCAAAATAAAAACAATTGTTCCACTTTGAAATCGATTGAGATTGCGAGTGCGTTAGGCAATAGCGTCGCCGGTGTACGCTAGCCATAAAGAGTGGAGATAAGAACAGAGTGAGGGAAGGGTCAGGTCGAAGGGCGAGGTCGAGCCAGCTAGGTGAGACCCTATTCAGAGAGGCCCTGGTTGCGAGACCGTCTTCATGGGTCTGTGTGTTAATATGAGTTGTGTGCGTGTAGAGTCGAGCAACTCGCCGCTGGCGGAGGGCGCGGCCGTTGAGCGGCTGCTGCGCGGCTCGGCGCTGCAGGACTACCAGCTGCCGCTCACGCCGCACCTCGCCGCGCTCAGTGAGTTGCTACGTAAACACGCTTTTTATTATACCTTCTTATAAACTATTATCTTGTATTATAATGCTACTGCTGATCGCTACTTGTGATTTTCTTACTGCTGCAGAACTGTCAAAAGTTCTGGAGTAAAAAGTATCCTATGTCCTATCCCGGGGCTCATGCTGTCTCCACACCAAGTTATATTAAAATCGGTTCTTTGGTTTAGCTGTGAAAGCGTAACAAACCAAGAGAGTTATTTCACTTTTGTAATATTAGAATAGATGTATGTATGTAAACAATTCATGGTACAAAAGAAAAACAAAATCAATACAATGAAGGTTAGTGTAGGTTTGGAAGCAACCCAGAAGATATATTAAGTATGGTAATAGAGTGACTTGACTCGAGTAAGTGCCGCCGTTACTAATTGAAGAAATTAAATAATTTGTATAGGGTTGATTGTACTCTTAAATAAAGGCGCCGTCACGACTTGCACAGTCGCAATTTCGCTACATATAAAACTGGAGTCAGAAAAGTGAACAAAATAATATTAATAAATTATTTATTATGTTTATTAAGTGTTGGACTTTATTTTATAAATACTGTGATCTAATTTAATTTGATTCGTAATTAAATAATCTAGAAGTCTTGTTACTTGAAATAAATAAATAAACAGGTTTGTTAGTTTGTAATTTCTGGATAATCTCAAAAACAACAGAACATACAAAAAAATATCAAAAAATACAAGGATACCTTACTGATATAAGCTATTTTATATTTGTCTAAACGTGAGCATAACAAGGTAGGGTCCACAAAAGTCCGTTGTATTCCAGCGGGGCTTACCGGGGAGAAGCCCGAGCGGCGCGCGGCCGACAAGCTGTCGCAGCACCAGGCGCTGCTGCTGCAGCACCAGGCGCGCGCGCACCTCGACAAGTACCCGCGCGACAAGCCCAAGCACCACTACGCCGAGGACCACAAGCTCACAGACTTCCTCAGGTAATAGATCATTGCTGTTGAAGAAGCACCGCAATAACTCATCAGTCGGTCATTTTCTAATATATTTTCTAGACTAAGTTTATTGATCCCTTCTTATAGGCCAGTCTATAACGACATCAAACATCGCAAACGCGCATGTAACTGTTCTACGATTTTTTTATATCCCTCATTGAATACAAAACGGACACGTACCAAAATAATTTGCTCTTCCATTAAAAATCGTATTCCAACCGCTTCTAATTTTAAAATGCAACACCGACTCATTTCAGATTTGTGCCCGTTTTGTATTCAATGACCGAATTATGTTGTTAGGTCCCTTGAGAGTGGTTAACTAACACCCAAGTTGCAACCTTTGTCATTCAGAACCCTGAAAACCCTGAGCGTGAAAAACATGTTGCTCGAAAAGCTGCGAAATGTTTGCACTTGTTTCAGTTTCTTCTAGACAAGTACCCTAAGCATGTGTTTTCCAAAGTATCTTTGTTCCGTACTTTAATAAAGATAAGTGAATTTGCTACAATTTGAGCTTAGCTCTGTTCAAGCTTTACCAAAGTTGTATAAAAAATCAAATTTAATAATCATTTAACAAACTGCATATGATACCGCGATTACTTGGAATATTTCCAAACAATAACCGTATTCAATACGTATTCAATAAACAAACGTGTAATTGTAGTGATGATTGTATTGCAGAGCGAACTTAGAGAGCCTAGAGTCCCTGTCGGGTGGAGGCGGAGCGACGAGCGGCGCGACGAGCGGAGCGGGCGCGGGCGCGGGGGCGAGTGCGAGCGCGAGCGCGGGCGCGGGCGGGCAGGAGCGCGTGGTGCGCGCGTTCGCCGAGCTGGCGGCGCAACCTGCAGCGCATGCGGCCTGCGTGCGCCCCGCCATGTGCAAGCCCTACGGCAAGCAGAGCGAGCAGCTGCAGAAGAGTGAGCCACCCACCCAACATACTAATTCAAAACAACATTTATTGCTTTTTAAGTGTCGCGTAACGGTCGAAATTCGAACTATGTTCAAATTGAAGGAAGTCAACTCACACAATCATATGATAACATTAGTTTTATGCATCCGGTTAATCGCGTTATAATCAGGGACCGGGAAACTCGTTCCTTTGCTTAACCTCTCATATGCTGGAGGTCAAAAAAATACCAAATTCTAGTCTCTTGTAATTACAACATAGTCCATAAGAACAAGCTTACAAAAAATACAACGTCTTAAAAAATACGATAGCCAAACGACCATACGAATCTCCCAAGGGTTTGCAGGAAGAGATCCCTTAAAGGGATAAGTTCGCATTTGTAGATATTTTTATATTAATTATACTGTTCTGGTTATCCTTTTGTACAATATAGTGTTTACATACATACATAACCCAATCGTTTCGGTAACCGTTACATCGGCTTTCCCGACGATTAGATAGCCCTATTAAGCCAGGATACCCTAACCGTAACCGCTTGCCGAATGTTGTTTGATTAGGTATTTATTTAATTAAGCGCTTACCGTTCGGGTTAAGGTAACCCCTTCGCTCCCGCGCCCGTCACCTTCAAGCGCCCGCGCTGCCTGAGCTAGGTTACCATAAGCGGTAATATGACGTACATAGCTTGTCTAGAAACTAAAATTGCTTGACGGTATTCAGTCAGTATTGTAAACGGTAACCCATTTGGGGGGTTTTTATACTGGTAAGCGGTAACTCGAATTTAACGCAATCGAATGGTTCATCCGTTTAATGTGTAAGCCGATTAAGCGCTTACCGAAATGTGAGGGTTTATAAAAACCCGCGCAATAAAAAGTCATTATACAATCTGGGTTAGGGTAAGCGGGTCTGGTCTCTGGTTATAATTCGATATGAGCCTAACCAGATGTTAGATATATCCACTAATATCTTTGAATCACCGAATAACTTGCTGTTGCGGTGCCTTTTGTTATTACCGGATTTGGTTAATATCAGCAGCGACTGGATGCATAAAGCATTAGACCGGGCTCTGTGGCGTTCCTTGGGAGAGGCCTATGTCCAGCAGTGGACTGCAACGGGCTGATGATGATGATGAACTAATATCATAGTATTTTATTCAATTTATGTCAACTAGGAGAAAATCTTCCTTGGTTGGCTCTCATTATTTCGAGCGTCGGAGTCAGACTCCATGGCGTCAAGACAAGTTGCAAGGCAAGTTGACAAGTTGCCCGTGACATATGCCTGGCTCTGTAATTCATTTCTACCAAGTCTGCAAGAATTAAGACGCACTGAACGAAAGCCACATGTCCCAATTGTGATACAGGGTGTTGATAGATCACCATGTCCTTTAAAATCCAAAATCCTATCTTTCACCATCCTACATTCCAATTTCCAACCCATTCGTGAAAACCGGTATCGCACTGGGTGGATTAATCCGAAGTAAATAATTGGAAAATTTAAAACGTATACAGGGTGTTAGGTAGAGCGTTGTCAAAAAGAAACAGGCGAGTAGAAGAGACCATTAGCTATCCATTTCAGGTACTTTAACCCTTAATTTGTCTAAGGGCTATTTAATACCGTTTTTTTTATAATTTTATTACAAGACACCGAAATTCGACCTTCAAACCCCGAAAAAAAAGGAACTACTTGGTGTATTGACAAATTTTTAATTTTGATAGATTGTTAAATGTTGTGGTGTTCAAATAAAACTGTTACTGGAAGCGTAAAGCTACTTTAAAAAATAATGGGGGCTCCCAAAGTTTCAGAAACCGATAAAGAAATCTTTCAACCTCAACTTTACACTGAAATTAAAAAAAAACCAAAGTGATTACAATTCTTCCAATTTCCTAAAAACATCTCCTGTTCACGCCAATTCTAATGGTATGCCACATGCATAACAAAACTCTTAATAATTCGAGTTATTTGCTAATAACTTGTTGAATGTGGCGAATTCGATGTTTGAGAAAATTTACTTCTCTGTTCATTTACCACGTCTTACGCAGTTAGATAGTGTTTTCTCTCTCTAACATCCTTCTAACATATGGAAGATAAGGTTAGGTTAGGTTAGGTTAGGTTAGGTAGTAATTTATTTAAATTTTATTAGTAAAAATCTGAGGATATTGACTCAGGATCCCCAAAATGGTTTTTATGTCTGGGGACATGCAAAGAATTTGGTTTATGCCACCGAAGTCAGAAGCCGAGATCATTTAATTGAGAAAATTGAACATGCTTTTCAAGTGATGAAAGAAGAAATGCAACTAAAAACGACGACAGTCGAAATACGGAAGAGATATCGTGCCTGTATTGGTCAAAATGGTCATCAATTTGAGCAATTGTTGTAAAAAAAAATATTTTTTTGTGTTGTGACTATGTATTAGAAAAGTTACCATTTTGGGGATCCTGAGTCAATATCCTCAGATTTTTACTAATAAAATTTTAATAAATTACTACCTAACCTAACCTAACCTTATCTTCCATATGTTAGAAGGATGTTAGAGAGAGAAAACACTATCTAACTGCGTAAGACGTGGTAAATGAACAGAGAAGTAAATTTTCTCAAACATCGAATTCGCCACATTCAACAAGTTATTAGCAAATAACTCGAATTATTAAGAGTTTTGTTATGCATCTGGCATACCATTAGAATTGGCGTGAACAGGAGATGTTTTTAGGAAATTGGAAGAAATGTAATCACTTTGTTTTTTTTTTAATTTCAGTGTAAAGTTGAGGTTGAAAGATTTCTTTATCGGTTTCTGAAACTTTGGGAGCCCCCATTATTTTTTAAAGTAGCTTTACGCTTCCAGTAACAGTTTTATTTGAACACCACAACATTTAACAATCTATCAAAATTAAAAATTTGTCAATACACCAAGTAGTTCCTTTTTTTTCGGGGTTTGAAGGTCGAATTTCGGTGTCTTGTAATAAAATTATAAAAAAAAACGGTATTAAATAGCCCTTAGACAAATTAAGGGTTAAAGTACCTGAAATGGATAGCTAATGGTCTCTTCTACTCGCCTGTTTCTTTTTGACAACGCTCTACCTAACACCCTGTATTTATTCATTTTAAAGGTATAGGTATTAAAGGTGTAGGTTAGATTCATCCCAACACAATTAAAACAGTTTTAAATTTTTTTTCAGTTCTGTTGGACACCATCCAGTTGGTTCAGTCGCTGCGGAGCTACTTACCGCCCCCGCATATCCAAGTCACCTCGTGGAAAAACGACGATAAATTACGGTAGGTGGAACATATTTCCATTAATTGTTTAATTCAGATAGAATGTCTTACGTATCTTATCGTTTGAAAAGACCCCTGGTCGTCTGGTAAGATTCACCAATGTTATTGAACGGACCCCATCTGGCAACTACGGTCGCTGACGAAGTAATCCGTCTTGTGCTATTTGGAGTCCTTCCGCTTGTGAAAGTCGATGGAACCCAAAAGGCGGCGGAATACTTGTTTGTTACCTTAGTCCAAAGTTCACCTTTGTGTGAGGTTACGTATTTAAATACAATACTTATACCAAGGGCCTCGCCAGGTGGGGGATAGTAGAAGTACCAGTCCCCTCCCTCTTGGCGACGCCCTTGACTCACAATCACACTTGACTTATATCTGCCTGTTTCATAGAAACACGAAGATTGACGATAGCTACTAAGGAATCGGTAGTACTGGAAGACTGTACGTTTCAGTTCGAACAACATGGAGGAGCTGGAAAGCCGTAAGATCGTGAGCGGCAACTAGCGCCGCGCTCCGCCGAGACGCACACACACACACACCGCAGGCTGTCGCACTCTCCCCTCCGTCGGTAGTAAGAGTAAACTTCCATTCAATTCTGTAGCTGTCGTCTAATATTTCATCGACGTTGGTGAAGTATTGACTGCTCTAGTATGTCTAGGCCAGGCAGACGTGAAATCCTTTTCGTAACTATTATTGGAAAACGAAGGCACACATACTTCACCTAGAGTAAAGCAGATAGCTATATCTCGGCAAAATTTGACAAGCATGTCAAACTATTTAAGTGATTTGAGCTACACATTTTTTTCCCTGTAATTAAATATAGAAAGCCTCAAATAGCGAAGGAGTAGGTACTTTTGTATGGCATTTTATATTTGTACTATTTGAGAGCTTTGTATATTTGTGCAATGATCTACTTACAAATACCGAGTCGTAGGTAGGTAGTAGGTATGTCATAAAAAAGTATTAGCCTGGTTTCTATAAAACTTAATAGTCATAGCTCTTATCGCATCTCTCAATATTTTGAATCGTAACCCGTCAAAGTATACAACCTTATGGAAAATGAAAAATATGAGCATTGAATTTGATTAAGCTTAAGTTTTTTTGTTTGCGTGTGCTTTATGTGGTCTGTATTTTGAGTTGTGGACGATTGTTGGTTTATTGCTATGTTTTTGCTTTACTTTTAGATTTATACACGCCTTACAAGCCGTTCCGGTATTGTGTTACGTATACGTTGTCTTCTTTATCATATTTATTCTACGTTTTTGTTAAATTTCTTTATCTGTTACTTGTTCGTGCACATTGTGTATGTTGCTTGATTGCTTTTAATGTTATGGTGTACGATTTTTCTACAGTTCGTGATCCCTTTGTTCGTCCTTAATATTTTCAATGTATTGTCGTAAGTGCATTATTTACACTGTGATAGAAGTGTAATAGGTTTAGGGCTGAGCGATATCTTGACATGAATAATAAAACGTATGTGCGAGTCAGTTATATTCAGTTATAATAGGGATCTGTAGAAGTATTTTATAATTTTAATTGTCAACTGAAATATGAATAATATTGGTTAAAATTAAGTTAATTGTTTTTAGTTGGATAAAAAGATTTGATGTTTAGGAATTAAATTAAATACATGGGGCCTAGTATGGCGGAGTTTATCGCGTGTCAAATGTGAATAAAACATCCGTCGCTTTCTGACACGTATAAAAAGTACGAGAGAGACGGATGCATTATCCACATTTTGTCACGCGATAATCGCAGCCATAGTAGGCCCGATGAACCTTTTAAGCCAGACTAATGTTCGATTCGCCACGTCTTGTCAAGTGAATGAAGGGGAGGTATCTTATTGAAGACTGCAATTTTTCATGTCGTTCTTAGCTAGTATCGCCTGTGAATATAAAGTTAGGTTCAGTAAGCGAGTGGCTGCACGACGGTGCGGCCACCCCTCCTTTCTAGGAGCTAGCACAACTCGCTCGCGACTTTATATTTGTCGTCCAGTAAGTCTTCCTCTAATGCCGCGGCCACATTTCCCCGAGTTTGCGGAGGTGTCTTATTCCCTTATCCGCTTCGCGTTACTGTTGCATAATTGGTTTACAACGAAGGACACGATATACAGCGAGAGATAAATTGAGTTGTGCTAGCCATACTGGGAATGTAACACTGGGCCTTTATTCCAGTTCGGTTTAGCCCATCTTGCCTGCAATATCGTGACTACACTATAGACGCTATGAAAGAGCTGTCAATTGAACACGAGCTGGCATAATGCCAACAATATAATTAGGATCTCGGAGCGAGGTGGGCTGATACAATGTGGAGTAAAGCCCAAGGTCGTGTTTAGAGTTAAATGTAAGGTGGTATCTTGTGAGGTGTGTGGATGAGAAACGCTTATATCTCGTTTGTTACTAAAGGTTTGCGCTGTCTCAGTGTGCGGTAGGGTTAAGTACAATGTAATGATAACGCGAGTTGCTATTTACTTCCAAAACATCACATATGTGAAATGACGATTTACATATAAAGTTTGCTAGTGCAATAATTAGGCAAAGCCTACCTTAAACTTAAAATTTTGTATCTTAGTATTGTAATTTTTATATTAGTGGATTTACTACAAAATGCTGTCTTATGATATCGCATTTCAAGTATGGTAGACTGTACGATATAAGTTTATCAGATACCGGTGTATCGCATCACATGTTTGACTATTGTCAATTTACGTTATAAGCAGCTTTTACATTTATAAAGTGCATTTTGTGAGTTGATCGGAGATAAGTCTTACTTTAAATCTGGACCACTGTGCAACTAGAATGTTTGCAATTTGCACATTGGCTTCTATAAAACACTAGAGCAACAGCTGGTAAAAATATTAACAATAATTGCCTACACAAAGAGTACATATCCTCCGACTCAAATTGTCACTAGTTTAAAGTTCTTATCACTAATCATTTTTTAATTCGATGTATTATTTATATTGCGGACTCTACTTGGCGAAATGTGTGAGTAGTTAGATTTGGAATACTTGCAAGTATAAAGGAGGCTATTACGTTTGGGTCAGACTTGTTTGGCATCTAAGTAGTATTAAGTTAATATGACCGTCGATATCTCTCGAAGTATTAAAAATTTCTAAAGAATCTCACTCTGTATTAGAATTAAGCGTTCTAGTCAAAAATGGACTTCATTTTAACCCCTATATAATAAATTGGAAACTATTCGTAACGAAACAACACGCCGCGTATTGATGGTTGAGAAATAAATTATTATTAGAAAATTTATATTCAAATCAGACTGATAAAAGTATTTCAAATGATAGCATGATGTAAGCTGTTTCACAGGTTGTTGGTTGATCTCTACATATATTTGGGTTTAGGTTTATTTGAGAAAATAATGGCATTCAACGCTAAATCAAGATGTTTAACTGTTTTTTACATACATACTTATCCACAAAAACTTTAAAACCGACTTACCAAAGTTGTCATAAAATCTATACTAACATTGTATGATTGTAAGTTGTGGTATCGTCTGATTATTTATTGTTTACTATATTGAAAAGATCTGGAAGAGTTTGGAGGCGTTTAAATGAATACTGGAAAATTATAGATTACTTATTAGAAAGTTTCAACATATAAATTCGCGATCCTCGTTTACACGTACATTTCCTGTGATATTTATTCGATCAAAATTAAATTTTGACATTCTTGCAATCAAAAAACGTAGTCGACCTACTTATTATTTACAGAACATTTGTTAAAAAATTATGTATATTTGGCCTTGCCATGTATATTCTTTATTCGCAGAAATTAAAATTATTTTATCATGTACCTTCAGTTAATTGAGAAATCAGTGCTTAGTAATAAATAAATTTATTTAATACTCTTTTTAATTTACATGAACCTTTTAGTCATAAGTAAAAACTGCAATTCGACAAAAAAATGCAGAATCTGAACAATAATATTTTTTATCTACATCCATATCATAACTTCAATATAATATGTTCAGAAACGATAAGCAAATAGCCTATATTAAGTAACCTGTATCTGTGGTTGTACTTTAATGTTAATATTAAAGTATTACATGACATTAAAGTATCACTTTGCAAAATCGGAATACTTTAATGTGAACATTAAGATATAGGGTAACGTCAGATACAGGTTTCTCACATATATAGTAGAAAACTTATGATATGCATGTAGATAGATATGTATGCGACTGTATTCATTATTTATTAGGCATTAAAACACTCGTGTGATATTATTGTGAAACTCGCCTTTCGACTCGTTTCATAAAACCACACTCGTGTATTATTATTATTTGCCTCTCATTATGCACCAGTCACATAAATAACTAAAACCGGTGACATTGTTACCTTATGAACGTCAACGACGAAGCCTCGTCATAAGTTGTGGTGCCTACAATGTGATAAATCGACCCAGTGTGACTTTTTTTCCCGCTGGCCATACTAATCTAACACCGTCGGTTAAAAGGGAAAAAGAAATCCAATCGGGTCGATTGACCGTTCGAGCGATCGCACGAACGGGAAACGCCCAATTTTCTTACTTTCTAAAAATGTTAGGTATTAACCTCTTAACCTTTTGAACGCCTTACGTCGATTACCAAATGCGCCATTCACACGCCGTACATATTTGCTATGCTATGCAAATTACAACTTAATTCATACGAAACAGTCTCTTTTAATCTTAGACTTGTGTCGGCTATACCCGTCGTGGTGTCAGGAGCACGACTTTCAGGTGTCGGCCACAGCGGTTTGTGGCGTTCAAAAGGTTAATAGGCTGATTTTAAACACCATTCATAAAGAAAGAGTGCACAAGAATAAACAAAACTGCACAATAAATTTTATAATTTTTTTAATCACATGATAACGACGCCTTGGTCATTGTTACAGTAAATAATTGAGAGCACCTTTTCTCTACACATATATTTTTAAAATGCTGATAATACTAATCTATTTAATGGAATGCTACGACTAATACAACAAAGATCCTGTTAACACATACACATAAACATACTACTCGTATTGCGAATAAAGGATATTTTAGGAATGGAATGACACGCGCTATTTCAATTGGCATCGTCAAAAGGAAATCGACGAGAGAAGACATATCGTGCTAATGATTGGGACATAAGCATTATGAACAAACTTAATCCGTTTCTATTAGCATCATAAACAAACTTAATTATCTGATTTTAGTTACATATACATCATAAAATAGCTTATTTACTATTATTTGTAGAAAATGTAGTAAACACTTATAAAATAGCTAACAAATTCAATGCAATGTGTTATATATTACAATAGTAAAATGTAGACAAACACACACACACATAAAATTATGTAAACACTGATTCGATGATAAAAATGTGCGTTTACCCGATTGTCGCTTACTAAACGTCGTTAAAAAACTGAAGTCGTATTCAGACCAGGGACCGGAACCGCTTAGCATGAAAGGGGTAACTAAACGATACAGTTAATTCGACTAAGCGCTAACCCTATTCCAATACTCTATCGTCTGTTACCCTATTCAAACTTAACCGAATGGTTTCAAGCTGGTTTAATCTCTATGCGCAAGACTTTCGACTTATTATTGCATTACCTTACAATTGATAGGATTAGGAGGGTAGTAGCCGCTTAAGGGAGACGGCCGGAATTCACCCGATTAACGTTAAGGTATCTCACTCATAGGGTAACCACATCGATTGGGTAACCAAATGATAGGGTTAGCCTATCTTTAGGGTTAATCAAATGAAGGAGTTTTCCGGTCCCTGATTCAGATGACTGAATATAATATACGCTTCAATATATTTCATAGGTAGCGGCATTTAATACGAGTCGAAGCACGCCCTCTCACTGCGGTATTTTGTGCTGTTATGATAGAAATGATCACATTAAGACGTTTCTGACTGCACCGAGCGACTATTATAGTGTTTTCTAAAGTATTATCTTGAAATCGAAGGATGATTGTTTGTTGTAAAAATACACAATGTACAGTATTCCCAGCTTCTTAATACCGGTCGGATGGCTATGGCTTGACACGCTTGCACTCGCAACTAACAGTATATTTGTCACTCGTGGGTCATAGAAAAACCAAGATTGCCTCTGTATTAAGAAAATGGATGCACTGTAATAGCATTTATGACAAAGTGTAATAACCTTTCACCTGCGTGTAGTGAACTTAAGCCGCTCACTTATAGTTCTGTTATTAAGTTACATCTATTCATATTATACATTTTGTATTCATTTGTGTAGCAAAAACCCGATCCTTCGATTTCAAGACTATATACTTACCACCACTGCGCTCGGCGCAGTCCTTGTTAGCCTCCACTACAGTGCCGATATCTATATTTATCTATGAATCAAATGGCAAATAAATGTTTAAGTAAAACGTAAGTACTTAATCCATGTATAATATATTATAATATTTGGCAGTCTTTTATAAATACAGGTAAGAGAAATTCTTCTTTAATTTCTTCAAGTGCCACATCAAATGTTGCAATTTTACGTCGAGACGTTTATAAATATGAAATATTTGCTTAAAAAATTTACATGATACAAAATGTATCCGAGGAAAACACACCGACTTCGCTGTATAGCATCACCATATCGCTTATTTTAGGAGACAACATTTAGAGTTTGAAACAGTAAGATTAAAAAAGTTTTGGGGCGAGTAGGTATATGCCAGTAGCTTGAATGTGCAAGCTAGCGTATAGAACTAGTGGAAACTCGCCTTAACACATCACTAGTTGAACACACGTTTACTTCGGTTAAGTTACTAGTGCTGGCATCCGGGTATTTTATACAGTACGATCTCGATTACGAAGAACTAACCCCAGCAGCACTTTGCTGTACAGACATAACATTAAACATTTAATCATTAACCCCTCATCAATCTCATCATCAATTGATCTGAAATTTTAAAAGAGCGTAGTGTCGATGCCGATGAGCGGGTCTTCAATTAATAAATAATAATAAATAAATAAATAACACTACTGTCACGTTTTTTTTAAAGTGATAGATAGTTTTCTATTCGCGCTTCGCCACTGGCACAACAATCAAACAACTAGGTGCCAGCACTGTGCCCATTCTATACCATGCTGTCTCCGTTCCGCTTTTATGGTGGCACTTTAACTAAGCAGTTTATGTCAAATGACATACAAATTGACAGATAACTTACAAGCAAAGTACCACCATTGTTAAGTCTTTCCAATTCACTCGCCCCGCCACTCAAATTGACATTGCGATGTACGTAAAACTATATAGTGTGGCGGGACGTCGTGGATTGAGCCTGTGAGAGTATGGATGGTTGCTCACACGGCCGGCGTGTCGGTGGGAGTGAACACGTAGACGGAGTCGTCGAGCCAGTAGTAGGCCTGCGCGAAGTCGCCCTCGCAAAGGTAGGGCACCCGCGCCCAGGAGACCAGCTCGAACCCGCACTCTTCCCGCATGAACGTAACGAATGAGTCGGCTTGCTCCTCGAAGGTGGCGCCCGTGATCGGGAGACGTTCCTCGGGTTTGTGGTCAGCGGTTACTGTAATTGCGGAAAGTTGGAATAGTGGGTACGTTGTGTATTAAGGGCTGTAAGTAAGGAATTACGCTTTAGTACCTTGTCTAACTAAGGGTATGTTTCTACTGCCATATAAGAATATTGCACACGGTTTAAAGTGACAAGGGACTGAAGCGCAACTATGTTTGTGACTTCGACTGGACCATAATAATTATATTTGGACCATTAGCTGGAAGAGATCCCTTAAAGGGATAAGTTCGCCTTTGTACATATTTTTATATTAATTGTATTGTTATGGTTTTTCTTTTGTACAATAAAGTGTTTACATACATACATACATACATACATATTTAGTGCAAGTTTTTGTATAGTAATTATATTAGTATTCACTACATGATGTTTCATATTGTAAGAATCAACATGTTCTTTCTTCCTCAACTTTTTAGTTTATGTTTGTTAAATAGTAGGCTATAGCTGTCTTATCCATAACTAATTAAGGAAACTATAGGTTTTAGTTTACCCATATTTTGTGTAACATTTAATGTATACAACCGTTTGTTTCTTAATAAACATTAAATAAATAAATAAATAAATTACTATCGAGGCCCTGGTAGAAGCCCGAAGACGAAGACAAAGAGGCTTTCTATTTAAGTCGAGGTTCGTAATTCCCGTACCGCCCGTGAAACACACAATGTTTATCATCACATTTGCGAGTAAATAATTAAGCACAACTATTATAACGAAATATTTACGTGAACTTTCTTTTAAGCGGATAGCGGGCTTTTTGCCCACACCACAGATTATACAAGTGTTTCGTTCAGAAACGTAATTTAAAGGCGAATACTTACGTAGGTATACAGCTTTGACGGAGAGTAAAAAAAAATAAAAAAATTGACGTTTTGATACAAAAAACGAAATATTAAAATCGTTTATTAAGAACATTAGTTGAGTATTTAAGTAACATGTAGCGAGATTGCAATGAAATTCCTGTTTAGATAACATTTTAAGACAATTTTTCAATTGCATGCTTGAAATTGCATGGCCTGTGTGCTGCGCTATAAATTAAAAAAAAATTACTTACCGACCTTGGGTTTCATGACAAAAAGAAAGCGCGAGGGTTTTACGGCCAATTTAACCTGTATGTTTTGATACTGTTTACGTGCAAGTGTGATGAAAAATATTATTATGTAACTCATCTTTCAGTTTAAATTACATTTTATCTTAGTTATGTTTTTTAGGCAAGAGGCAGCATAACTTATAAGAGTTATAAGGGGACCCGACTGAAGCATACGGCATGTCCATACACGATCATACTGTGCGTGGTTTTCTCTACCAAGCAGAATTTAAACCACGGACAACATCTACGGTACCATATCCTGATCTCTAACTGCAAAAGAGAACTCGTATTAACTAATGGGAAATAGGGAAGAAATGACCGCTGACCATACGTCATGCCAGGTTTGTCGTCTAAGCTGACTTACATCAGAAGTTCAAATCTGAAGTAAGCTTTCTTTTTAGGGTTCCGTAGTCAAACTAGGAACCCTTATAGTTTCGCCATGTCCGTCCGTCCGTCCGTTCCCAGTCTAGCTCAGAGACTCATAGTACGAGAAAGCTGTAATTTGGCATGAATATACATATTAGTCACGCCAACAAAGTGGTAAAATAAAATTTTGAAAAATATTTTTTTTTAATGCACCTCCCCTACACGTAACGTGGGGATGCCTTTTTTTTTTCTTGCCTACCCCATAGTGTGGGGTGTCGTTGGATAGGTCTTTCAAAAATATTGCGGGTTTATGAAAACAATTTTTCGATTAAGGGATCCGTTTATGAAATATTAAGCTTTAAAGCGCTATTTTTTGTTAGAGTCAAGTGTCCCCCCCCCCCCCCCCCCTACAGCCAAAACTACAAATACTAAAAATCTGAAAAAAATCTTCAACGAAAGCGCATATAACGAATTTTAAAGGAAAACTATCACGGCTAAGTAGACAAGATTAGTTCCTGAGATACAGGCGACTAAAGGGTTTATACCTATCAAAATCGCCTATGATAACTTTGATAGAAAAATTTGTAAACGGGGCGTGCAGGACGCGCGGGGGGAGTCTGTCCAAGTAACAAATCGAGCGACAGCCGCGCTCATAAGCGCGAGCGCCTAGATGCTGTTCGGACGTGCCCCGGAATGCTACCTACAAGTTTGCGATTTGCGATCTGAAAGTTTACAAATAATCGATTAGATTATTGATTTGAGTCGAGTATCGTTTGGAAAACTTAAAATTCTATTTACTGGCCCTTGTTTTTTTTTCAATTTCTATTAATTACTTTATAAAAGATTAAACTTTTATTGTAATTTAAAGTCGGTTTGAAGCAGTTTAGATACCTAATAGACCAGGGTCGATAATTTTTAAAACCAAAAAAAATAATAGTAGGATGAAACCCATTAGAAAAGGAGGGGAATATTATAAAAATAAAAGGAAAAATAATTTACGGGCGATCTGAGGTCGGGAAGGGGATGGGGGTGAGTTTTTAAGGGTAAAAAACGGTTTTTCTCGATTTCCGGCAAAACTAAAAGTCCTATCGAAAAAAGTCAAATGGCAAAGTTGTAGGTAATAAAAAGATCTAAAACTTTTGTATTTACACTTTTTTCACATAACCTCAAAATTTATGTGAAAAATCCAAAAAACCAAGTTTTTGGTTTTTTATTTTTATCTTTTACAAATTTTTTTTTTTAACGAAATTTGGTGAAAACTTACCTTTTTATGTCCCAAATACGCTGTAATTTATTTGATTAAAAATATTTATTTTTTCACCTTATTTTGAATTAATATCGAAAAACACCCTAATTTTCAATCGAAAATTCACCCGTCAAAATATCAGCTTTTTTCAAAAAGTTGGTATGGTTTCTGTTCGTTGAAATCTCTACTTTCCGATGGTGAAAAAAAAAAATATGTTACTACAGTAAATCTTCTCAGAAAATGCAATCATCCATACTGATAATCTGAAAAGACAAAATCGAATTAATAATGCCTTCACTATTTTATCGTGAATAAACTCCCATGAAAAAAAAAATATTAAAGAAATAAATGTCAAAATGTATAAAAAATACATTATTATTATAAATCTATCATAATTATCATCATATCTAAATTAAAACAATTGATATTTTGTTGTAAATATGTATTTTGAATTATGAACATTTGTGTATGAACATTTTTATGAAAGAAAATAAAAGTTAGGTTATGTTTGATCTATAATCGAGATCGACAAATAAAGTTTTCCTTCAAAATTTATAAAATATATATGGAAATCGGCCAAAAGTTTGTTATTAAAAATATATCGAATACTGGTTAGGCTAACGGTTGTAACAGCTGCTACGAAATATATAGTATATAATAGTAGGTATGTATGTAGTAAGACCCAGACCCGCCTAGCCC
>OZ014450.1:10781802-10873249 GCA_963966035.1 Acleris laterana | reverse complement strand
CCGGCGGGTGGCCCGCCATTGGCCGCCGCGCGGTGGGCGGGGCGCGCGACAAACTGCGCGCACGCAATAGCGCACCCGCACACAAATTAAAACAATAAAATGAAAGTAATAAAACAAAGTGAGCACCGACGTCCACTATCGAGAGGCTTAATGGCCGAGCGGGGGCGGCGGCGATTCGATTTATTGAGCGAAGCGTTTCCATCTCGCCATCGACTCGGCGAGAGGATCGAGCCGAATTCGGCAGTCGGGACCATTGTTAGTCAAATATTCAGTTACCAAGCGCATAATAAAATTTGATCATCATCTAATTGACAGAGGTGAGATATCCCAACTACAGAAGTAAAGGTACCTAAATATTCTCGTACCTACTTCTAGGTACCGACCGAGTTATCTTTTTGTTTATAAAAGCTAAGACAGACCGATATTAAATCGAAATGTATTGGGCAGGGTTCAAGTGCGTGTGTCCATACGGACAGTGGGTCAGCAGAAACACGTCAAGTGCGTAAGGCTCGGGGGGACTTGAGCCGGTCAAGGTTAAGCGCGGACCGACCGACTCCGATAGTTCACTGCTCATAAAAAGATATGGCATTTCTCCAAGGAAGCTCGAAAATTAAGGATGAAAGAAGTTGACGCGCTCCAATGTTATTATCCAATGCACTAGTTATTTTCTTTACACTTGCTACAGTAGATGCGCTGGAAATAGCTCGCGAATGAAATATTCAACCCGCGAGCCCGGGTGCCCCATGACCACTCTAACGGGAGCGCCGAATGCGTCATAAAAATATAAAATTCAAATGTATACGAACTTAAACGAATATGACGGGATTCTTTCCTGAAAAGCTATTATGTTTGAGAGTTTGAAAAAGTACACGGTCTACTAATGAATTTAAAAATTGTAGAGAAATGGGATTTTAACGTTTTACGGGAAACTAAACCTAATCAGTAGGTAGGTAGGTACTACTTTAATCCTTAGTAGAAACGATAAAAAAATTACCTACATAGCAATCCGTAATTTCGGACTCCACTTCACTGTTCAATATGGAATCAGAATCAGAATAATTTTTATTTAAGTAGGTTTACATAATAAACTCTTTTGAAACGTCATAGTAGCGACTTAGCCAAAGTTTACTGCAGCTTCAATCGCGACTGATCAGAGAAGAACCTGTAAGGAACTCTGTCGGATTTCCTTTTTTTTTTACGTTCGCAACGATGTTGTCGTAAGGTGGATAAAAGAACCGATATCCAAACCTTCCCAAGTGACCTCACTAGTCTAGGAGTTCGCTTTGGATGAGGAAACGGCCGAGCTGGCGCGTAACGAATGCCGTCTCATTTACTAATGTGTCACATGCAGGCGGCGTTGTTTCACAGCCCCCGCGCCCCCCGTGACCCCCTGGGGGGTGAGTGGGGGGGGGGGATGACCAATGGCGTCGCGACGCCACCCGCCGACGATGCAGCCTTAATTACGAGTCGGTGCTGATATCTGCCAGATATGTGATATCCCTTGGAGGGAACTGTGGGTGGGTATCCTATCACATGTGTTTACTTTTACATTGAGAAAACTAAGTACCTAGACAAGTGAAAATCAAATAGGTATATGCCTACTGAGTTTTTTTCCAAGTTGTTAAAACAAAATCTGATAGTTACAATAGCAAGTTCATTTGTTCACAACAATCACAATCTTGTAAGAAGCAACCAAATTTAAGTATACTTTTTCAAACAAAGCAGAAAAACCAACTAAGTGCCCATTCAAATGCATTATTACACAGACACGTAATAAAACGCAAGAAACTGCGCGAACATCCTCTCAAACACCTCCGTCGTAAAAACGTTCGCCATCTCGAGGTAGGACGTCGCAAAAACGCTAGAGTTTAGGTACATTATGTACGTAGTTAGTGAAGGGAAATGCTTGTGAAAAGCGTCGTGATTACTCGGCTTAGTTGGGGGTTTCATTACCCGGGCGCGGCTCATCTCCGGTGCATCGGGCTGCGCGCGCAAACAAATTAAAACCTAAGACGCGCCCTAATCAATAGCCGGGTCCGCCGCGGAGCCGAATTAACCCGGCCGAATGAAAAAATGAACAAAATTATATTCGCGCGAGACCCCAAACCCTCCCCCCGCCCGCGCGAGGAAATTGCTTTTCTTTCAGTGGGCCGCACACACACGGAGGCGCGAGTCGGAGGTACGCTCCGCTGCGCGCCGAGATACACTGCAACCCTTGCGCGGACCAGACTGTATCGAGAGATATGTTGATGACTTCTGGTCTACGTGAGCAGCAGATGTTTATTGAATAATTCAATAAGAAATACATACTTTACCTTGTGTTTAGAGGACATACAAATATTGAGTTGTAGTTACTAATAACATTCATGTTTTTAATTTTACAAATATATTTTATAAATTATTCTAATAGAAGTACGAGTGACTCAATCCGAGCGGCGTGAGGCGGCGGTGCGGGCGCGCGTACGCTCTCGCGAGAGGGTTGGCACCGTCGACACGCGCAATATTATAATTTACGTTTGGCCGTATATCGAGGTGTAAGTAGGTGCTTTACCTGGCGCGCTCAGCCCCTCGGCTCACGCTAAATCTGAGCTTTATACGTTCACTTGACGCGGAGAGAGCGATATTAGTTTCGAGCAAACTCCTTCCCTACTACAATATTTATTAACTCACTTGTTATCTTTCGCCTTTTTAAGGAAATATGCAGCTTGTTATTTTAATATTTAGGAGTTTTATAAACCACGATCGAGATCTCGCTCAATATACGAAGGGATAGTAGATATAGATTTTTGTCTTTCTCACCTTAAGTTATGCTGTATGGGAACGTATGTAATTTTCTATGAGGAAGCTATACCTAAATCAATCATGGAAACACCTGCTCATGTACTTTTATGTCATGAAAAATGAGGTGTGCATTTTCGCAAAGACGGAGAGTACTGTTGAATAAGAAATAGTAGCACATACGTAGATTCAGAACAATGGCCCGGCAACAATAGGTACGCGGGTGCGAGTACCTAAGCCAAGAAAAGCAAGTTTCATTAAACGTGGTAGGTTTCCTAATCTGGCCGGGCAGCTTCCCGCCCAATTAACGCGTAGGCGAGCGCCCGCTGCCTCCCGGCGCTGGCCAATGGCGGGCTGCCTGGGATTAATTAAGAAACTTCCCGTCCACTCACCCCCGCGCACCCCTTCACCTCACACCCCCGGAGTCTGCGGACACGCCCGGAAAACTAACCACCTAATGAGGGGAGATGACCTCACGTGCCTGTGTGCTTTGTCTATCTATGTACGTCTTGTTTGTTCATTTATGTGTGGTGCTCTTTTGTGCGCCGGCATGTGGCCGCTTTGTACATTATCTACCTCGCGAGACGTCGTTAGCGTAACGGAGCCGCCGCACACACACTACCCACAACTCGTCTCTATTGTAGCTAACTAGGTACCCCGAGGTAATTGCTCCTCAGGACACTTTTGCCGCAATCTGAGCGATTTGTATTTCCTCAGACAGACTTAACCCTTGCCTAAAGTAACTAGGTCAACCGTTATCAAATTCAATTACGCTGGAATCAGCTCACTTGTTTTCATGTCACTCTGTAAAAGCCTGAATCGCAACTGTTTGCGAATCTATATTTTTAATGCAGTTGAAAAACATTCCTGCATTCAAAATATGCAAATAGAGGAGTTCAAAGGTATCATAACTATACAGCCAACTTGTCCTTTTCCAGCGAAATAATATGATATGGTAAAGTATAGGATAACTGGCAAGTACCGGCGCCGAGATAGTGAAGACGTACGAGATGACGGTTTGGCAGAGGTCAATTAAGCAAGGAGGTCGTGCGGAGGGACGGAGGGGACAGTGTTTGCACGCCGGGTCGCAATAATTTAACATCATACCTACACGATACGATATTGTGTTCGCCCTCCCTGTAAAAACTACCGAAGGTTGTTGACATAATTTTTACCAATTTGTACCATAAGGAATTTAGAAGAAGTTGTTGACTATCAGTTAAAATGCGACTCAAGATTATGAATTACTGGTCGATTAATGGGGTGATAAAAGGTAGCATAAGAACCTACCTACGTCCAAGCCATTAAATGACTTACTATAAGAAGTGTCAAAACGTATTGAAATAAAACTTTCTTCCGAAGTATGCAATCAAGAACACGTGAACATCAAGAAGACGTGGAGTGGTCTGCAGACGGAGGTAATATAATAACTTGCATAAAATAAGACATCATCCAATCTGACATGATACAGGTAGGCTGCACGAAATACTGCGCGGACTGGCTCGTTAGTTTATTTTGGACAACATTTCTCTAATGTATGAAAGTTCGTAAAATATGTTTTCACCTATTAAATACTGTCAGAAAATAAGCTGTAGTTTGCGTTGAAGTAATGAGATGCTAAACTGAAAACAGAAGCTGGAAGAATCTGGAAGAATCTGGAAGGTAAGTAACTAAAAATATCTTAATACATATCAGTGTTGCTCGAGTGGGATTATTCATTTTTAGACGACAGTCAGTAATTGTATGCCGCATCATAAATTCATAATAACGTTTTTATTGCATTACGTTTTGATCCTATTTTATTGTTAACGTTATGGTTACTCTTATTTAATTGACAGTAAAGGCCGTATTGTAAAAAAAAATGATTTCGAAAATCTTAGGTTCAGAACAGAAAAAACGAAAAGAGACGCAGATTGATCAGACTAGAAACTTCTTTTAGGTAAAGATATTACAAACACAGGGTTACATATTGAGTGGAATTAGCCGCGCTGCAGCCAGTAGGTAGGTTGGGCAGAAGCCAGACCGCGACTGCTCGATGCAACACTAAACCAACATAAAATAACTTAATAGCAATGAAATTTTATAGCCCATAATATTTCGCGTCTTAATATGAATATATATACCTAGTCGACGATGCAACCCATAGTCAGTATTTGAAATATTATTTTCTTTATTTACGATTTTACTTGACTTGGGTGACTTTTCAGACGTAGAAAAATGTAATATGTAAGTGATTTCGATTAAAAGTATGACAGAATGAAAACCTCAACATTTTTGCTACAAATTCCAACTGAAAATTTAAATGGGTACAGAATGAATTAATAGGTAAATCCTCAATAATTGGCCACTTAAAATAATGATATTTCGTTAGTGGCTATCATTTTTTCACCTACCTTTGTACCTAGTAGACTATTTACTCCATGCGATTCAACTAAAAACCGTGGACAAGAAACTGTTATTATCATTAATCTCTTCTTTGAATTATGACTGTATTTATTTATGTAAGTAAGTATCTTTGTTTTGTGGCATATTTGTTTTTTGTGTATATGCCACACAAAAAACATGTGTTACTATGATTTCGCCAGGATTAAGAAAAGCACACTTTTTTAGACAAAGTGATCAATTTTGAAAAAGAGGACAAAAGATAAAGTATGTTTAGATTTCATATATTTACATACAAAGCAAAATCATTATAACAACTAAATTAGTAACTGAAACCACTTAAATTTGTATTGGGTTAGGATTAGATAAATCGTATGTTGTATGTGACATACATGTATAATCTAATAGACTCCAATTTTTTTATACATGATGTCAATTATTAAAATTGGTTACGACTGACATATACTTTCTCATGGTAAGGGGTGACGACCTGCGTACAGTTGTGTAGGTATATATTCTATTCACCAAGACTTTACATTCTAGCTAGAACACAACCTACCTATTTATCACAGAAGTAAGACTATTTGCTCAATGCTCTAAAAAGTGATGGATAAGTAACTTCGTAAAAACTTTGCAGCGTTTTTTGTTGTTGGATGGTTTTAGAAAAAAAATCGTATAATTTCTGATACACTAATGGCACTAGAACAACAAGAAATTCAGCAAAATCGAACTAGTTGTATCACAAATCGAGCTAGTTTTTGTTTACAGGAAAATCATCTCAAGTTTCACGTTTTTGCGCAAATGCGGATCATCAGCGGGCCATAATTGAAAGGCGCGGGGGCGCCAAAATAACGAATAGTTTTCGCGGGCCGTGTTAGCATTTTTCTTCTGGAAGTGACGGGCGCGGGCTTCGCGGGGGTGCGGGGGGTCGAGGGGGGGCGTTGGAACGGGGGGTAAAAGAGGGGGTGGAATAACTCTCTTTCAGCGGCGGCTACACGCATCGTTTATACTTCATCGGCTCTGTTAATAACACTACCGTACGGTTTAAGTGTGCCGGAAAAGTTTTTGTAAGTAAAGGTTAAAAATAAGTGACGGTTGAACTGAGCTTAGTAGTTAGAGACTAAAATATTCTTTAGTGGCAATCACTCCATTAAGTAGCAGTATTTAATAAAAAAATATTCCTTTTTTATGGCATAGATACTGAAGGCAAGCGAGCTCACAGGCCACCTGATGGTTAGTGGGATCTGAAACCCATAGACATTTGCATTCTCCAGTTGACAATCTTAAGACTGAAATCCATGTCTGCAAATGCGATGAAAATCCTGCGGACTAAGGGCTTTCTGTAGTTTACGATACCGTAACATAGCAAAGACATAGTAAAGCTATGTTCTGGACCTGTTTCAATAAAATGTTCATTAAGTGTGATACTTATTATTATTAGTTTTGCGGGCCAGTGTATTTACTCCAAGTTCTGGGGCACCCTGTGTATGTCAAAGAAATGGTATGTTAGACATTAATAACTTTTGTTAAGAAATATTCATGTACCATTTACCCAGTAGGTAGGTAGGTATATAATGTACATCGCCTTAGCGGTATATGCTGTAGCTCAGACAGTCGCGCCTGGCGCCCCTCCCCGCGGCGGTGATTAATCGCCGCCCCTAGCCGGAAAATCAACCCTTTCGCGTCTTAATTACCACGCCTCGCTTCAGCGACGCCCTCCCATTGGTCGCCCCGCTTTTGTCTAATTGGTCGCTTTAATTAACGCGGCGTAATCACCAACCGCGACGCGCGAGGGGGCGACGTTCCTAATTTGAATTTTTAATTACCGAGAGAACGCCGCTGATTGGACGAGCGCTTGTTTACATTGAAACAATGGGGCATTGTCATCATGAGAATATGCCTATTTTCACTTTATAGGCGTCTGTTTACATTACAAATGTCAGACCAATGAGAGCAAATCAAAGATAAACGTGTTGAAAGAAATAAGACATACAAAAGATAGATGTTGCCCGCAACTCCTCCATTGGTGTAAAAGTCTTTTATCGGTATTCCCTAATTTCCGGGATATAAAGTACTCTATGTCGTTTCTCAGAGTTCAAGCTATCTCCATTCCAAATTTCTTTAAAATCGGTTAAGTGGTTTAGCTGTAGAAGCGTAACAAATAAGAAAACAACGTTACTTTTGCATTTTCACTATTAGGTGTGGATATGGACAGTAGGTATGGAAAAACCTGACATAAATAACCTTAAAACCGGTCAAATCCAATGTAAACGACAGGCCGATCCAATTTCCCATTTTAATTGCTGAAATGCATCGCCCGGCCGATCTTATCCCGCGCCCAATCAACTGCAAGCGATTTCCAATCGTGGCGGGTGCCGTCCCGGTGCACCGCTCGTGTGCATTTCCCGCATTCCCTGCACCGATCTATTACCGGCGAGAGCGCCGCTCGGCGCATGCCGAATTAGCTCATTAGCCAGCCTGAAGCCAGCCAGCCGACGGATTTATCCCCGTGCCGTTTCCCAAATTTGAATAAGACCATTTCAGAGTTCTGAATTCAGCAATTACGAATTTCCTATTCCGAATTTGGAAAATTGATTTGTAATTTCATATTCTACACTGCAATGCGTATCTTTGAATGTTGGTAATTAAATTGTAATTCAGCTGCATGTTACTGAAGCCGGTGGAAAATTTATAAACGTTGGAAGGTACAATCACGAGATTAAATTTGGTACCCACCTTAGGTCCAAAGTCAGTCTGACATTCTACAACAATAAGGTTGAGTTTCCTAAAAGTGACAAATGACTTGACACCTCTAATGACTACCTCAAGCGTATTTTTCTTAAAATGCGTCCCAAATTAACGGTCGTGACCGTACAAACAGCATCACTGTTTACTGTTAACTGACCACTAGTGAGCGTTATGTAAGGTGACAAGATTCACGAATGTGTAACCTACATCGTAATTAGTAAATCGACGTATCTACCTATTCGATTAGATAAAAAAAGCAAAAGTACGTAGAGCAAATTCGCATTAAAAAAAATGTTATCGATTTTCGCTGCACCACCGTACCTCCTAGTTATTGGATGGTACTCTTAGAGCCACGTTGTAGACAATCGGTCAGTGTTAAAAGTATGAATTAGCTGGAAGGATCATTTTAACTGCTTATTAAAAAAAAAACAAATAAAACTTTATTCATCCCTTGCCTAAACTTATTAGCTCGCTCTAATTAATAAGGCATCACCATCCCCCTGAATCATTACGAAGCGTAAAGGGCAGAGGTTTACGCGGAAACGTGCGCCCGCGCAGATGCCGCGATAGCGCGCTAAGGAGGTGTTTGTGCGTCGCCGGTGAGTGACGCGCCGCCTTAACGGGGAGCGAGACGCGCGCGTCGCCGGGAGCGTTAGGCGGGCCACTCACGCGCCGGTGACAAGCTGGCGCACTGACCTAGCCACTTTTCGCTGAAATATTTTTCTTTCAATATAGTCTGGAGAAGGCGAACCAGGTTGACGGTTCGTGGGACCTTCAAAATGCAACCCTAAGACTGGAAATACGGTGCCAAACCAGATGACTCCGGTATGAGGTTGTCTTCGTTTTTTCGTTGGACTTGATTTGACACCCTCTAGGTGAGAAACGTTATCGCCCGAAGCTAAATTTGTATGTTTTTTTTATAGCTACTTGATTTTAGCGGCGCTTCTTAAGCACGAGTGATAACGAAAACTGCCCTGGCTCACTCCATGCTGCTGCACTGCTGGACGGGATCATCAGCAAGTCGTTCACGCCTGGGAGATAGTCAGAACAGAATTTTTCGACAATTAAGTTTACTCTCAACAGCATAGCGTTTTGGTTTAACTTTACCTGCGTTACCATAATTGACAAGATTTCATATTTTCAAGACTTTAATTTTCTTCGTTTTATAGATATTGTTTGGAAGGAGAAAGACACTAATAGTTTTAAATTTTCTCTAGAATGAATAATTATTTTAGTATTAATTTATTAAGATGTACTTATTCTAAAAGGGCGTAACTTCATTTCTACGACACAATGGACATATTACGTTAGTCCAATCTGTATATAAAAAAGTATCATGTCAACCGATAAAGGGCCACTTGCACGAAAAGTTTAACCCTGGGTTAAGACACTAACTCGAGTTAAAATTACAGTTTTCGTATGAATCTGACGTCTACTAACTCGAGTTAGTGCCTTAACCCAGGGTTAAATTCTGCGTGCAAATGGCCCTAAGGGCCACTTGCACGAAAAGTTTAACCCTGGGTTAAGACACTAACTCGAGTTAAAATGTCAGTTTTCGTATGAATCTGACGTCTACTAACTCGAGTTAGTGCCTAAACCCAGGGTTAAATTCTGCGTGCAAGTGGCCCTAAGTCTCTATCCATCTGTCAATAGTGTCAATGTCTAATTTGAAGTATGACAGCTTTTGTTCTCGTGAAAAAGGCAATGGTATTATATCTATTCAGGCATAGTATTGGTAAAACTCGATATTTTTATTAACTTAATTGTAATTTTGAAAATAAAGAATAATAAAACTAAATAAATATTTTGCCGTGTTCAGGAGGTAAAACCCTTTCGATTCGTATAGTAATTAGCAGGTGTCACCAAAATGAAATGTTGTCAATTACACATTATGGGTGTACTCAAAGTTAACGAAAGATATTTGTAGCACAGTAACGATGGGAAATTAAAATGAAGTCCCTGCTCTGATTTCCCCATTGCACTTTACTTCAACCACTAAACCTTTTTTTTTAAAAGACCGTCGTTATTTTTCTTTTCTACAGCAATGCAGTGCAAAGCCCCCAAAAATGCTCACAGGTGGGTTGATTGCGTTCCACCAGGTTGGATCGTCTACTCGGTTGCCTGTTTAACTGTCAGTCTTGTACTTGGCAGTAATTGTATATGTGATTAACATATACTTAAGGAGTTATCCTCTTCTCAAGCAAAATAAAAGCAACACATTGATCGTGCGCAGCCAGCTTTGAATTAGCACCGAGCCTCATGCGGCGTGCGCGCTAGCAAACGCCTGGTCGCCTAACGATTTATCCTAAACGAGCTTTCCGCCGGGATCGCGAGCGAACAATTCGATCACTACGTAATTGAATAAGTAATGCACTCAGCATGAGTAGGTCTTATCTTATCATATCTTACAGATAGGCTCTTCCGGATACACTCCGACCCGTTTAGGGTCTTTTGTGCAATTACCTTTTTACACACTCAGCTGCTCGAATGTGCAGGTAGGTTTCCTCTTAAGTAAGAAAAAGTCATTGGTACATGGTGACCGCGCGTGTTCAAACTCGGTACCTCACAAGTCGACTTCCTATGCCACTAGGCCATCGACGCTATTTTCAGTACGAGTAGGAACCTAACTACATAGTACGGCTGAAACGTAAAGCGATCCGCTGACCAAAAAATTCACCAAACTGGCTCGTTGACCCACAGAAAAAGAGCTTGAACTCCGGTATCCCGAGGGGAGATACGTCCATCCTCTACAAATACACATTACAAGCCGTGGTGAAAGGCGTAAGATTCTACGAATTTATCAAGCCATAACTTAGGACCGACAAAAACGTCGTCAGTGAGATTTTTTCCCCAATTAAAAGCGGATCGGCGGTTTTTAGCGGTTTTTACTGGGCACGGTTTTTACCCGAGGCACGGGTCAAGCGCGCTGAGACAATGCGCGGCGTGGTGCGCGCGCGTCGTGCCCAGCGTTTTGTTCCGCGTGCCGGTGGACAGGCTGCACCATTGTGCGCCTTATATTCTGGGGGTAAGGCGCATCCACTGCGCTGTGGATAGCTCGTGGCCCAATGTACTATTGAGCGCTAATCGCTTCATTCACCGGCGGATGGCTGCTTTTTCCCCGAGCATCCCAACGGTCACGCATTCCGAAGGCCGATGCTCGATCCGCGAACTGTCGTTGACCGACATTGCGAGTATCAAAATATTGGAAATATTACCTAACTTACGCAATGATTGAAAAACTCAAACAAAACATTCGCGCAGTGCGCGCAGATTTGGAATTGTTCGCTAAGAAAGCTCGGACCACTTGCTTGCGATTTTTTTTTCACTCTTCGACGTACCTACCTGAACTCCTCTACGAGCTACGAGGGCTGCCTTTTAAGTTCTGTCGATTGCGAACCCCCGTAGTTATTAAAAACAAAACTAGTATCATCTTAAAATATTTGAATTTAGAATTCGAAAACAAAAGTGTGTCTCGAGATCGGCCGAGCCGTTTTAGTACAACGTCGGTTCAAAGCTGACACGACAGATGTGAAAATGGAAATTTCGAAGGAAAATTTACGTGCGATATTTTTTTACAAGTACAAGAAGGGTCTAACGCATCTTCAGAGCTTTGAAGAGCTGACTATGGTTTTTAATAATAAAGCACCATGCATGCTGACTGTGGAACGTTGGTATTTAGAATTTTAACGTGGTTGCTCTAGTCTTAGTGATAGTCATCGTGAAGGCTGACCAAAAACAGCCGTAACCCAGGAGAACATCGATGCTGTACGGCAACTGATCGACGAAGATCGCCATACGACATACCGCGCGATAGAAGCTTCTTCATCAAGCATTTCAGGGAACATCACCACCACCCAGTGACCAAGACCAGTGTTCAAAAAACTTGCATGATCTCTAGGGTTAGGACTTTTGGTGGCATACCGTGGTTCTAGAATCTATGGAGTCGCTATTTCCTAATTATTAAAAACATGCCACTTTGATTGACACTGGTCTTGGTCACTGGGTGGTGGTGGTGGTCCCTGATATGCTCGATGAAGAAGTCCTAACCCTAATGATCACTTAGGCACAATCTCTCATCTCACGTACTATCTCAATTACCTATATTATGGAGAATAAGTGAAGTGGAGAGGTACTCCAAATAAGAAATTATTTGGAGTTTGTTAATTCTTAGGCGTACTTTTTCGAATCAAATCGGAGAAATACTGGAAAAGGGCCAAATCTTAAGTATCCGAAACCGACGTACGTGCATGACTCGATGTATGAATGTGGATGAAGCGAACGAAATTTGTCAGTACCCCTCTGGGAAACAGGTGTGATTGAATGTGTGTACGTATGTAATTTAATTCTTTTTAAAAAAAAAATTAAATTATAGTGTCGAGTTTTATTGTGTTAATTTTCAATATTGTATGTTAGATACATTCATTTAAATATTTAAGTCTAATGTGACTACCCTAACATTTTGAAATAGCTTTTGTTGACTTATACAGAAATGAGCATAAATGCCTAGATAACATTGCCAACTCATTTTTAAACGAAGGTATGTATACTACATGTATGCATGTATGTATTTATGGTATGTGGACCTATGTACCTTTGTAAACACTTTATTGAACGAAACATAAACATTACAATGTTGGCTAAAAGTCCATATGACATTGCCCGCCATTAAAATTGATAAAATCTGGGTTTCAATTAAGACTTAGGAGTTGTTTTTCAACATGAATAAAAGCGCATGATCAATATGATCATAATAGGTATAGCTATAGTCCGTTGCGTCGTTCAAACACAACCTCAAGAAACTTGTTTTATCTATCCAAATATCTGGTACATAAGCAGTCGTACTGACACACATGTACACACGCACACACACTCGCATATAATGTACGTTCAATCACATGCATGGTTAGTTGTACGCAATTGTATGTAGTTTTTTTGGTTTTGGTTAATTTTAATTAGTATAGCATAGCTATCACGGTGCCCTTACCTCTCCAGGTCTCACTGAAAACCAGCGTCACGGAATATTGAAATAATATACCGTGGCATAAAAAGCTGAGTGGAGACCAGTTTGGGCTTAATGCAATTAAAATATATTTATATAGTATAAGTTAATTTAATTAAGAAAATTGTATTATTTTAAGTGCCAAATAAATTTTATTTCATTTCATTTCATATAGCTTCAGCAAAGATTACGAAAAACATAGCATTATAGAAAAAAAAACATAGTTGGCATGTTTCACAGTAGGTATGCGCTTATGAACTTGATACTCTATACTGCCTTTTTCCTTCAGACGGCAGCATAGCACAGTAGCACGCGCCAGCGAGGAATGTCGGGGAAGCAGCGATGCGCTCCAATATTACGACAAACAGTTGTTTCGCCACGACGCCGCTCCGTATGTTTACTATTAGAAATGTGGTACCGCTACTTATAAGTAAGTGAAGTATGTCCCGTTCGGCCAGTTGGAGTGCGATAGATCGTGGTCTAGTGTCTTTAAAGTAACAGATAGAGTACTAACTGTTATTAAGATAAATGTGGCTAATCTAGCTAAGTTATATGAACATTGTGAATTGTTCATTCAGATTAATGCATGATTATGAGGATGTTAAAATGTGAAAATGTATGAACGTAACTACTGAATAAACATCTTTTCTTATAACTTTAGAAATTGACATAAACACTTGACACGACCGGTAGCCTACTTTGTCAATCTTAACGATAACATTGATTGAATGCATCTGTTCTAGGGCGAAGATATGACATGGAAAAAATGGTTTTTTATGCAACTTTATGGCAGAAATTTAACTTTTTCCAATTTGTAATAAAATGTAGCCGTAGTTATTACGCCTATAAAATAATGAAATCATTTTTTTTTCAAGGTTGTAATCAGAAACGCATATTAACGATAAGTGACGAATTGAAGCGCTGGACTCTCAACGAAATGAAGGCAATATAAAATTCTCGGCAGTGATTTGTTAAATCGATCGGCAGCAATAACCGCGCACCGTGCGCTCGCGAGTGACCTCCGCCGGTGAACTCGCTAAGCCGCCGTGAAATAACAACCGGCCAACAATGAGCCCCCCGCTCTTACGTGTGTCTCTTAAATAATCGCCACTTTTTCCCGCCCATCGCTCCGACGATAAACAACGTCACGACTATTACGTTCCAATAAAACGAGCGACTCCATTAGCTTCCGACTCGGTGTTTATGTAGTACTCCAGTTCGGGTGATGGTAATGTATGAAAATAATGGGGATATTTGCATGGGACTGACAGACTCAAGCTACGAAAGCATTTTATAAAATGTATTTGGCCTAGTAGTAGCCGCAGGCGCTCGGAGACATTGGCATGTTTGCTTTGGAACTCCTTCTTGCTATATAAGTAACTCTTTGTATGATCAAGAGGATAATTGCGAAAATGATACGGGAAAAGTGTGCAACGAAACGTTGAATTACAATAAAGCTCCGATAAAAGAGTGCGAGTGCAACTACGCATCGATCGGACATTGACATGCGCGCGCGCATCGGCAGCGCGTGATTAGCGGCAGCGTGTAACCCAAGCCGCGGCCGCCGGCCGCCTGCGCCATAACATAATTAAAAATGATTTAAGGCATTCGCTCCGCCTGCTTTGTTTCGCGCATTATGTTTCACTTGTTCGCGTCGCCTTCACGCGGACCACAATTTTAACGCGCCCGCTCTTAATTCTGTCACAGTTTTTATAACCCTTTTGTATTTATTAATTCCCTTTCGGGTCCGGTAGCGCTACGGTTCTCGGAAACCGATTTTGACGTGACATTTCTTCGGGTCGCCGTGTCCCTGCGCGCGTTAATGAAGCGTCCTATTTCGGCGCCGCCAATATTCGCAGAGTTATTTCTAATCAAATTAGGTTATTTGTACACAAAAGAAACCGGCATCCATGGTGGGGGGGGGGGGATATGTTTTAATGTTTATTAGGGTACAAACGGTACAATATGGCTAATACAATAAAAATCTTAGATTGGCAAAGGAACTAGCTAACTTGACATAATTGTTTGTGGATTTATCTTTGTTCATTGTAATAGTTTGACCGAAGCATTAATATAAGTACCTACTAAGCAAAATGTATTTCAAAACTTGCATTTTTAACATTTTTGCATGTGCACGGCACAGTCACCGCAATGGCATCTGCGTACGTTATCATAACGGGCATATTCATGCGCACGCAAAGTAGGCAATAAAACAGAGGCGCGTTAACGCGAACAATGGCAATTCGCAGCTTTGTACGCGCAGCGCCAGTTAAATGAGTATTAAAGGGATTAACTTCGGCTTGTTGACGCGTCGCGGCCGGTGATCGGGTTTCGTCGCGGGCGCAGCCGCGGCCGACACTCGCCAAGGACTCGCCATTGTTGCGCCCGCGTCGAACTCTTCAATCAGATTTGGAAACGGTAGGCTTTTGCGAAGTGTAAAGGTTTCGCGTCAGACCTGTCTTAAAAAAGCTTTTATAGCTTCGCCCGTAAGTTCGTTAAGTCCCTAGATCCTAAATTTAAAACACTAAAGGAAAAATCCCGTTTCGTACACATCTAATCGCAGAAACAATTTACACTCCGAGTTTTAATTATTTGCAGAGGAATGACATCTTGCGCAAAAGATTTTTTGTTTTATCAACTTAACACTGAATATACTTTACAAAACAAACGTTCTTTTGACCGGGTCATTATTTAAGTAAACTGAATTAAATAATAAGTATAAAACTGGCAGTATTATTTCACGAATGAAGTATATTTTATCCGCCATTCTACTGCGTAGACCGAGGCGAATCGGATCAGTGGGTGAATCGGATCAAATTAAGCATTTCTGTCAAATTTGAAAATACGCGGCTAGCCACGGGTAGCCAATCAGCTCGCCGTGTTCGCTCTGTCCTTCCCGCATGCCAGGACCTTGAATGCTATTGGATAAGGCTTGAGCGTCAGTCGCGGCGACGCTTCGAGTGGAGTGGTTCATTTAAATGTATCGTAAATTTGCAGCTGATGTAAAAAACGTGGTTTCAAACTGTGGTGTTAATATTATAAGGAATTGATTGAAGGTAAGTATTTTATTTTTCTTATTGCGTATGTTTATGGTAAAATTGAGAATCGATTTCATTTAAACTCTATTTAAAAGCATATTTACGTTAGGTTTAAATATTTTAAACTTGTCATTTGAGGCTATTCGGATCATTTTTTTTGGGGCGATTGGGATCACTAATTTGGACAGTTTTTTTATTGGTTAACACCTTATATATCTTTTGCTTGCATGTTCTAGATGGTTCGCACATACAAAAGAAAGACTAGCCAGGGGGAGTGGACGACAGAAAATATGAATGAAGCAGCTGAAAAGGTACTGACTAAGCAATTGTCCATTCGTCGGGTCAGTTGTCGATAACGCAGTTAGTTGACGATATTCTTCCACCTTCAAGCATACAGCCACCGGATGTCAACATCGTATCAATTCTACCGCCACCGCCAATAGAGCTTTCCACAAACCCAGACACGCATGTAGGTGATGATGTTATCCCATCAACAATGCATCAACCAGTTGTGAATACAGTTGAACAAACCCTGCAACAACCGTTAATGCAAAAGCCCAAATAGGTACCTGGGAAATCAAAAACACAACAGATAAAGGACATCCTTCCAACCACGAATTCAAAACAGCCGCAAAATGCCATAAAGGAGATTCTACCGTCACCTAATAAACCCATGGACCCGCCTAAAAAACCTCGTAACATTAATAGACCAATTTTACATTTGACATCACCGCAAAATAAATCGAATTTACTTTTAAGAGAAACGAAAAAAAAGAAAATATGGAGAAGAAAATGTCGCAAGCTGACAAAAAAGCAAACAAACAGGCAAGCAAAAAAAGCTCTCGTATTAATAAGCAGACACAAGGCAAAGAAAACGTGACAATAAAAAAAAACAAAGCAACTCCAAAGTTAAAAGTAAAAGGTACTAGTTCATCAAGAGATTGGCATTGCATTTACTGTTTAGAAAAGTTTGTACATCCACCGGTAGAGGATTGGATCCAATGTCATACTTGTGAGGAATGGTGCCATGAGAACTGTGCTGACCGGGGTGGTGTCAAAGGACTCTACAAATGTAAAATTTGTAAAACCAATGAAAATTGATCTCATTAATAGGATACTAGATTATATAGTGCTATACTTTATTTGATTTAAAGCTTATCTTTACTTAATATTATAAGAAAACATACATTTTGACGACGCGCTGGCCTAGTGGGTAGTGACCCTGCTTACGAAGCTAGTGGTCCTGGGTTCGAATCCCGGTAAGGGCAGATATTTGTGTGATGAGCGCGAATATTTGTTCCTGAGTCATGGATGTTTTCTATGTATTTAAGTATATATTTCTCTATATAAGTATTTATATCGTTGTCTAGTACCCATAGTACAAGCCTAGAGCTTAGTTTGGGACTAGTTCAATTGGTGTGACATTGTCCCCTTATATTTATTATTTATTATTTATTACTAGATACGATTTGTCTCCGCAAATGGGGCGATTCGGATATTTGTTATCTTTGCAATTTATATTAACCAAAGTTGATTTTAAACTTTAACTTTAGTTTTAACAATATTATTTTATTATTTAGAGGCTGTTAATATTCACAAAATTTTTTGTTTAGAAAAGTGCAGTATTATAACGCTGATTTTATCGTTTTATATTTTAACTATTGTTCTTCGTTAATGTTGCTACCGAGGAGGTATCATAATATTACACAAATTCAACTTTTGTTACACCAATGATAGTCGATCTCATTAATATGGCTTAGTTTGTTTTAAATAATGTTTTTGGGTTTGTTATTCATACAAATACTATATTTTAAAACATGTTTTTGTTTGATCCGATTCACCTCGAAAAATGGGGCGAATCGGATTTTTGGAATGATTTTGTTTTTATTTTTAAACATTTGATTTTAATTTTATTTTTTTATGTTAAGCCTTTGGATTTCATTAATCGATAACTGCTGTATCCAGTAAAATATAAATAAACAATGTAACTGTTTACTAAGTTGTATTTACTTAACTCCAAGCAAAAATTGATCCTATTCGCCTCGGTCTACCCTATGGCAGATACGTACCATTCAGCTAAAATGACGATGGAGTATTCAGGTCATACGGACTCCTCCGAGTCAGGACTCTGGACTAGTTTTACCCGTACGATCCAGCAAGAAAGACTATCATAACGTCAGGTCCTTTTTAGAAAAATACGTGATTATTAAAGTTTATACGTATTCGTAAGTAAGTATATCGCTCCCAACAAGAGACAACTATCGGATGTAATGTTGCGTGTTAACCGTCAACGCGTTCGATTTTATCAGCATAGAACCTCACCAGTATCCAAATGATTGCAATAATGTTAGACGCGAGCGGTAATATGTCGGTTGTCGACGGCGTCTGGCGTCTGCGGTTGTCTCGCGTTATTGGTGCACGATCCATCATGGCGACAATCTATCAAGGCACTCAGACTCTTATCTAAACTCTAACTTGGCAGTTATTTTGTAAGACTAGACAAGGTATCTACAGTAAAACCAGAATATTAAAAGTACTCGGATGTCTATCGCTGTCACACTCTTTTTGGTAGGTATCTGTCAGTATATATGTATATGAGTGAATAGGCTAGAAAAGCGCTCGTTATCTTGATCTCATCTACTGTACTCTAACAATGACACCTCAGCAAAAGTTAAAAGTCGGAAAATGCAGTTAAAATAATTAATCGTAGGTGCAGGGATATCTATAAATTGATGATTTTTAATTAAAGTTACTTTATTCTTTAGTAAAAAGTTTTTCTTAGGTTGCCACATTGTCTAACCTTTAAATATTGGCATTTTAGTGTTAAAATGTATTCCCATCCCAGACGGGAATACTAGCCTGTGACACCCAGCGCCTAGCGGCTCCACGAATGTTTTAGGTAATACATGCGTACTTCACGTGTCTCGTCTTGGTTTAAATAAAAACCTTTCTATCAAAATGTAAATCAATTTCAATCATATTTTTTCTGTATCAGTCGTGGAAATTTAGAACAACTAAAACTTTGTAATTCAGGTAGTTTTTTTTAAATATATTTATTACAAAGTAATGCATGTAGGTATTACGTAGGGTGCAAACAGAATAAGATAACACCAAACATGACAGAAAAGCTCAGTTCTCACCATCATCGGCTAGCGAGCTGACTAAGGCGGTCATTAAAAACAATCCTTTCTTTTGTGAATGTTCCTGCGAATGCAACAAAGTGTGTGTGTTGTGAGCTCTCGGTTAATTAGTTTTTTGTTGCGCGGGCGGCGACGCCATCAAATTACGATGAGTCGGCCTTTCGGCTACCGGCGCCGCTTGTAATTATACACTCGTTACTACCGTGCTGCGCTCGCGCTCCGCGGACGTGACCGTCACTTACAATAAGAGACAGAACATATTGTTTTGATGACGGCGCCAAAACTAAAACTAGATTTCTCTAAGATAATTAATAGAAACTGCAATTTTTAAAACAGTTATCGGTGCTGTATCTTCTTTTACGTCATCGATAGGGACGCACGTGCGAGCCGAGCGAGTGTCGACAATAAATTCCATCGATAAAATCGGCTCGGCTTCGGCGCCCGGTAATTTCTTAACGACAGCGTAACCCGGTGGCGACGCGTGCGCGTACGTAACTACGCATTTTTATTTCTCTCAAGACGCGCCGACTCCCAAATCGTCTTCCACTCAACTTAGATGGTAATCAAGTCGGCTATTAAGATGGTCTTAATGTAACTTTTTTTTAATGCGAACGAGAATTGAAGAGTGGTCAGATTTTAGAGTACCAGAGGTTGCTTAAATGGTAAATTAAATTTATTGAATAAAACAATACTAGTTTTATGGCCCAGTGATAAAGAGGCCGAGGGGCTCGAAATCCAATAGGAGCAGTTCCTGCAACAAGCACTAGTTTTTTAACAGTAATGTAATTTTTATGCATATAAGTAGTTGTCTGGTGCCTTACTTATAATAGTCATAGTATCCGGAATTTTAATTTTATACCAAACATATTTACATTCTTCATCAAAGATATTAAATAGGCAATGTCTCTATAAAATTAGAAGTTAATAACATCTTGAAGAGTTTACCCTATAGGTTGTGGCAGGACAAACGAGGCGTGGGTCGTGTGCGCATTGTGCTTCAAATCGAATATTGGTGGAGCCCGAGCCGGGGCTACCGACTTCATTGTTGCCGCCATTCACACCACTCCGATGAGCTTCCGACTAATTACGGCCGGACGGGAGAAGCAGAGCTGGCTATATTCACACAGTTGAATCGGTTCGGTATATCGACCAATTTCACATCACTAAATGTAACTTTAATTACTTCTGACCCTTCCTTTTCTTGGTAAAGGCACGGTTAAATCACACCATACTTAGTTACATAGAAATAGATCGCGCTTATACATATATTTTCGATTCGAGAACTACGATTCGCAGAAGGTTAATTTTAGAAGAGTAATTAATAGTAGAATAAAATAGCGTTTCGCCGAATAAAGTCGCGAATCATTTGATGGTGAATTCCTTAAAGGAAGACCGAGTTTAACAAAAATTCTACAGTGAACTGTCCCTTTTAAATTACTAATCCCCGCATAAACTCTTGCTTGATAGACCCTCCAGAGACCACAACAATTACGAGTAAAGGATGTTAATTACGGAAAAATAATCGAACACGATAACTGCAATGTTTATCGAGGAATAAGATTACGCAATCGTTGGAACTAGAAGTGTTAACTTGCGGCGGACCTGCTTGCATAGTAACGTAATTGCTATCCGTCATCCGTCACTGTCGGATTGCACGACATCGGCATTCTCATTAAAATACTTCATTTTATTTAGAATTTAATTGGTGTTAATGTGCCGACAACCCTAAAATGGCGTTGGTGCGAGCTATGGTACGTGCAGCGATGTTACACTTGTTTAATTAAAAACGTCGGGAGGCCATCTCTAGATTAGTCGGCCGACAAAAAGGATCGAGGGATCAAGCAAAACACCTTCAGGATTCGTCACGAATCACAGCTTTATTTTTATTTGAAAGAGGCCTTTGTTGGAGTTAACCGAATTTGCTGTTCAATAAAAACTGGCTAATTAAGAAATGTTCGAACTGCCGTTAAAAGTTTTGGACTTTTATTTGAGAAGCCTCCAGATTTATTATGGTCTACCGGTTAAATTATTGGGGTACCTAAAGGAATGCCTGTGAGCGCTGGTCGGTTATTGAATTGGTACACCGCTTTATGGTTGTTATAATTAGTAACATAAGATCGAACACGCTGATTTTATTGTAAACGCTAAAGAACCGGAATAAAAATATTTAAGATATGCGTCAGGCGAGCTTTAGACTTGTCCGAGATATGATGACGATTGCGTTGTTTTAGGATTGTGAAGCGATGCTTCAATCCCGTAGCTGTCAAATTAATTCCATACAAATTTAGCTCGGGGCGGTAACGGTTTTTGCCCATTTATCTTATCTTATCTTACAGACGGGCCCTTTCGGATACACTTCGACCCCTTTAGGATCTTTTGTACGATTACCCTCTTACACACTCAGCTGTTTGAAGGTGCAGGTTTCCTCACGATTGTGACCTTAAGAGCATCGGGTATTTAAGTTAGAAAAACTCATTGGCGCTCGGTTTGAACTCGGTACCTTACGGTCACGAGTCGCCCCCAAAGCCAACATGCGGGTGGTAGGACCTTGTGCAGGGTCCGTCCGGATCGCTACCACCGTCTTATCCATTAGGTAACCTACCGCCAAACAGCAGTGTTCGCATTGTTGTGTTCCGGTTTGGGGATAAGACAGCCGGTGAAATGACTAGCATAGAGGCATTCCATCTTAGTCCTCAGTAGGGTTGGCAACGCATTTGCAGTCTTAGGATTGCTCTGCAGTCTTGTGAATGCGAATGTTTATGGGTCACAGTTTCCACTTACCATCAGGTGTCCTGTGTGCTCGTTTGTCATCTCTATGCCATAAAAAAAAAAAAAAAAAAATGCCACCGACGCTCTCTTAAGCGACTTCTCACCCCCTAAATCACGTATGATTTCCACGAATTTTGAATATCCTGTAGTTATTATGAAAAACTAGGGTCTTATTATTTTTAATTTGTTTAGAAAACGTACAGATATAGTTTTTTCATAATACGAGTACAACATATTCAAAAATAGAACTAGGTTTAAGGGGAGAGAAACGTTATCGCATTTTGTTTGGAATTTTTTGGGGGGGTTCAGTTAAAAAGCACATAGGTGGTATTAAAAGAGCTGAGTGGTGGTCTGAACTGCGTATCAGGACTGGTTCAAAAAAGCTAGGTCTGGTCAGTGATAATGTTGGTGATTACTGATTACATGTCAGTTTCGACTTTAGTATGACCACAGATACCTCAGGGCCTCCATAGCACTTGTTTTAAATTGTGTTTTAAACGTCATTGAAGCTCTTATCCACATGGCAGTAAAAATCAACATGCTTTAAAAAAAAAAGTTTAATGAACACGGATAGATTTCTTTAATCTGATTTAATCACAAACGTAGAGCTAACTTGTTCAATTTGTCATGTACTTGAATTTTTAATAAAACTTAATAATACAGGTTTATCAAACATAATCGTTGACTCAAACCTAGTACGGATTAAGAACCTCTTAATCGGTGTTATAACTTATAATCCTGACTTTATTTTTTCCTTGCTTATAATACATGGCCACACGTATGAACATGATTGAGTGCGCGCAGTAAGCAGATCCCACAGGCTAGAAGAATCCCCACAAGCGATGAGATAATGTGTACAAGCGAGGTGGTCTGCGCAACGCCGCCCGCGCATAATTGCGCGCTGGTTAGCAGCCGCAGCCCAATGTGCGGTGTCGCGGAATGTAGCACTTGCCGTGTTAACGAGCGCGCGCTCTGTATCGACGCCCCATCACGCACATCCTACCATAGTCCAAGCCGCAACGTCCGCTGTTTTATTTTTCACGACTAACACCTATTTGTGGTAATGTGCAACTTATTTTATTACCAGTCTTATGAAGTTATGACCAATTGGACGGTAAGTTACAACTCTATTCTAACACGCTATTAATACAGCTATAGTGATTCGCCACAGAAACTCGTGCAATATATTGCAATTTAGAAAATAAACGTGCTCGCTTTTCTGTTTGAGTAAATAAGTTTCCAAACATTAATTGAGCTTAGGCGGCTAATACAACAGAGGGAAAGCAATTTCGCGAAGTGAGACCGGCGCTGGATTTGTGGTACGTCAATGCGAGACGAACGCCTTCATTACCAGCAGAAATAAATCAAAATAATAACAGCGTAAAAGATAGCGAATGGAAAATCAAGCGCCCCGCCCGCGCGGGTGATTTATGCCAGTAATTTTCCGGGCGGTTACTAAGTAAACTCGCGATTTTTCTCCCTGCACACACGTAATTAGATAATTTTCGAGAATTTTCCGGAGCCGCGCGAGCGGGTGCGGGGAAATTTTAATTTACGTTACTCACGGAAATTACCGGTATGTTTGAAGTGTCAGGCACATAAAGAAAATCTAATTTGCTTCAATTTATTTCTCCGACGTATAGAGTACCTGCTTGGGCGTTTTATAAAGTCGTCACGGTTTGAATATTCAAAACAAATCGCGTCTACCTACACTGCGCTGCGTCGGGGTACTTTATTGCGGCTACCGACGCGAGGTCTTTATTTATAATGCGTGGATTAATAAAGCACACAAGCTGTGAATTAATAACCGGTCAAGGACCGGCGTCCCCGGCGTGCTCGTATTAATTTCTGTCACAGATTTAATTGCTCACCTCTGGCTTTAGCTTAATAAATTCGAAGACAGACAATGAAACGAGACGCCAAAAAATACTCGGCCAGGGCGCGCCCGGCGAAAAAAAGGAAGGATTTTAATTTATAAAAGACAGGACAAACGATTAATAATTTATTTGTATCCTCCGTTTCTTGCGCGAGAGGATTCGAGCGTTAAAAACGACCGTTAAAACCGGCGACTTTGTATACCTCGCGCTTAGCCCGAAATGCCAATTGCGGGTAGACACAAGTATACAGCGAGCCGGAATGTCGCTTTAAAAAACCCCGCAAATAAATAAATCGCGTCGCACGCACCGGCTGCACAAAAAAACGTCCACCATATTCGATTCTTTAATGTGATTTAAAAAAAATAGAAGTAAGCGGAGGCTGGCTTCGATTGAAAATGAATGAGGGCGAGCGCGATAGTGGAAATTAGCATTGAGGTAGGATTCAGGAGCGGCCTTTGTGCGATCATATCGAGGTGTATTCTTTGCGCTTTTTACGGCGCGGGCGCGGGCGGGAGCCGCCGCGGCTTTTCACTCCCCATTACGCTCTCTCGCCTTTTTGTTGCAAATAATTACAATCCTCCTTGGAAAAAATCACAGTATTCATATTCGCTTCGCATAATAGTTCCAGTATCTACCGTCTATCAAGGCTATAAAAATTTACACTTATCTTGTGTCAAATCTTAGGCGGCTTGTCTAAGTTGTCCACAAAAATTATACCTCTGACTATCATTGACTAAAACAGTTTTAGAAGAATCTGCTCTTAAACTGAAAGTGTAAAGAGGTAAGGTAATCCATCAGCAAAGCAAAAGCTTATGTATTGTTGATGTTAACAAGGACCCAGATCGTTAACCGAAGCGATTCCGTTCGATCGGCTGAATCCTAAACAGCAAGCCTGAAGATCAGATCGGTTGTGACGCGCCCGGCCGGCTCCCATAAATTAGCGATTACGCATACATTCAATAATAACCGCAACAATGGGATTGAATGCAGATGAGCGCGCTCCGCGGCCCGATCGACATTTGTATGCGATATCTAAACGCACAATTGGATGCCGGCGCGAGTGTTCGCGCTAATGGTACACTATCGTAGCATCGCGGAGAAGTGGCGGCCGCGAGGAATACGGACCACACGGCGTTTTACTGCTCACAATAAATAAATAACGTTAATCTTATTATTGCCGGCCTGGATGTTTCCTACCGATAGTTACCGGTGCACTCCGGCAGAACCCTTTTGTCGACCGCGGATATGTCGCGCAAGAAACGCTCGTAATTACGCTTCAAAAGACGGTAGGGCTAAGAAATTGTCTGTATCTTGTACGATTAACTTCTATTTAAGGAAAATGGGCTCGTGATTGAATAGCTAAATTTCTCCCATTCTGTGGGCAAGACGAGGTAGAATGCCGGGTATTAAAAAAACTGCAAGTAAATTCGATATGGTTGGAAGTAAACTAAAACTTTCGAAGTATCAGATTGTACAGAAATAGGACGACTTGTAACGTCAAAGATACTAAACGAAAAGGTTATTAAAATAATGCATAGCTCGAACGGACCCGTAAGTTGGTCGTAAATGGACCGAAATATGAGATTGAATACGAAGTAATTATTGTTAACAAAAACAAGCCGTTAAGAGTTAATGTGAAAGGATAAAGTATTTAAGCGGCGAGACGGAATATGAGAATAATTACGGCGCGTTATTAACGCGATTTAAGAAGGTCGCAGTAATTAATGGTCGCAATAACAATCGCGGTAACGTCCGGCGCGAGACGTTTATGGCGATATTTGCATACGAAGGTCTTTTAATCATACACGTTTTAAGTGAGTTTTTATTTTATTATAAGCGCTTTTGGGACGTAACTTACTTTATCTTAACGTTAAAACGTAAATAACATTTGTCTTATGGTTGTTTAAAACTGATCATGATCAAATCATGTTTGGGGCAAGTTAACCAATCTTGCGATCTTTCAATATATAAGTAGGTACTTATACATTGAAGTAGGACATGGTAATTTTCAAGAGGCATTCTTTGTTTATATTCCTTGCAATTATATCGTACTAAATTGACAACAATAATCTATATGGCGCTTTTGAAATCTACATCCAAACTGCTCTATGTTTGTTTGGTTCGCTTATTAAGTACGTTAATTGCAAAGGAAGGACGTCCTCCAAAATCAAAAATAATCAAATTGCACCCACAACGGTAGTCGATCTACTTTACGAAGAAGCCCATTACGATAATGATACGTTTACAATGCGATAATGTGCGAGAACAGTAACATATTGATTCAAGCACTGTAAGCGAAGATACAGTTAAAACTGTAAACGTCGGTGCAATTAATGTGTTTTCCTCTCACTTACTTCCTTAAAGAGTGACAGTGACACGTACAAATTTCGTAGCAGTTATCAAGTGCATTGTGGTGTTATTCTCTAATGTAGCAAAGGAGAGTTCGCTCGAGCGAACTAGCTCAACTTGACCCGTGCCCCGCTACAACCGCTCGGTGGCCCGTGGATACCATATTGGTTTGCCAGAAGCTGGGATGTGCCAAATAGCAGGCAAGGCTCGGTCGCCGCGTCGTCTCGAGGGTCGAGCAAGGTGGATTCCATGAATCACGCTCGCCTTGCTGCTTTCCAGAATAACACCAGTGGTAATAACGGTGTGTGCATAATTTGGCCAATGATTGAGTGCCCATAAAACGTAATGAGGTGCCGGCAAATTGGTGCCCGATCGCTGTCATCGAACCCTGCGACGAGAGAATTCAATTACGTATCATGATTGCGAAATTGTATTTCAATGGAAATCTCGGTTTTGAAGTTCACGAGCACGAAGAATAATATTGAACATTTTAAATTTGCTCAGCAAATTACCTATCGATACAAAATGGTTCCAGTTTCTAATAATTTATTCGTGATTGATTTAAATCTCTGAGCTATTGTGAAGGCGGCACCATTTAAGATGCACGCTCGGGTTATTGAAATATTCGTTTGACGTGTATGTTTTTATGCGGTACTTTTTTGAGCTTTTGTAGTCAATTTGTTGTTCTAGGACAAAGGTCATCAGATACCTACATATTATTGCTTTTGATAATTATGAAGGAAAATATAACGAAGAAATTGGAACTATAAGAAAATGCCATTAGGTTTTTGGTGTGGATTAGATTACAAACAGCTTAAAAGTGAATTGGTGAGCCTTTATTGACCATAATTATACTAAAAGTAACATTTATTTTCTTCATTAATAAGGGTCTATGTTAGAATCGCTAATAGTCTTTTGTCCTAATGCATCAATGGTCCGAATTTCCGTTTATCCTTAAGCCATTTCCGCCTGAATGTTAAAACTTATTAGTGCTGTTATAAATGTTATACAACAATAACCCAATTCAACCTAACCTAACCGCAGCAAACTTAAATAGTGGTTAGATTCAGCTGAAAACCAGTTTAGGACAAATGATGCGTTAGGACAAACGTTATTAGGAATTCCGAGGGTCACCCGAAAACAAGAGGTTTTTTACCTCTACTACTCGTATTAATAAAGTATTTAATAATAACATCACTCGACGCTGATGAGCTTCAAGACGTTATAAACTAAGATTAAACAGTCCCCTGTCTCAAAAATGACAGTATACAGTGGCATGACCACTTTCGTATGGCCAATAGACACGTTTTAAACGCTAAGGCCATGGTGATCGCCTTAATACGTAATGCGAGCGTGTTCGAATTTTGAACAATCGCCAATTGGTTAGTGGCATGTGCGCGGTGTCGCACCAATTAGTCCGTCTGGCTCCGATTGAAACGCGTTACTACCGAATAAGTAATTAATAGAACTGGCCCTGTTTCACGAGCCGTTACATTTCAGTTATTTAAATTTATATATTACTTTTGAGTTAGTTAAAAGGGCTTTAAAATTAATTTTGTTTGGAATTTGGAAATCTCTGTGTGTATTTAGGAATAGTTTTTTTTACAATTTAAGTTCTTCATTGAAATTCATCATAATAAAACACCATTTTTTATAAGAATTTGTTGGTATAATTAAAATAATAACTAGTTTGTTTGTACACACTGTACTTACTTGAATGGTTCGTTACGATTTACAATATGAGGTGTTAAATCAAAATCAAATTCAATTTGTGTAAATGAGGATGTCCCTACATTTCCGTGTGTTGAGTTGACACTGATAAAATCAATTCTGTCAAGTGTCATTCATTTGATATATGTTTGTTTAAATATTTCTGTCCGGAAACGACCGAGCACCGGATTACAGGGCGTCTATTGAGTCATATATTTTAATAGCCTTAGCGTTGATTTAGAGCCGTGGAGGAAGTCAGGAACATTCAATTCGTGGTATTACGGTAACTACGCATACACATACAATTTGATACAGTTTTAAACCTGTGGAAGTCCTTGTAATGTAAGATAATTTATAATACTTACAAATAATAATAATAAGAACTTTATTGTCAAATATCTCAATAGTAGTAAAAATCCACACGTAACTTTGATTGACGTTCCGCGACCTACTAGTCTTAAAGAGATAAAACAAGAGTTTCATAATAGGTGTGTTAAAATACTCGGGAGCAATAATTCTGGGCCAAAATGCGATCCTTGGGCGCGTCGTAGGAACATGCAAATCAGGACTCACTCGCGACGCGGTCCTCTTGAGCCGTCGAGTAGCAAGTGATAAATAAAACGTAATTGAGAGACGGAAACAGCCAATGAGTAAATCTCGTCCGTCAATTTATTTAAATTATTTATTAGTGGCCGGCTATAGACACCCGCCGTGATCGCTTTCAGAGCTCTCAGAGCCCCGGACGCGCCCAGTGATTAGCCGGACACGCCGGGTTATCGATATCGATGTTTGTTTACAACACAGCTAAGGTATACTCAAGGGTGCGAGCATATAGATGCATTGGAATGTAGAATGTTAGATGCGAAGTGCGAGTAAACTTCATTTTAAGGGAGACAGTTTATAACCTCCTTTAGAAGATTTTACATAGAGGAAAATCGTTTAAAATGAAGATTTAAATTGACGTAGTAAAACGCAATTACATTAGAGTACTTAAATTAGTTATAAGAGAGTAAAACTATCGATAAAATGTTATCGACTAACTGAAAGCGCAGCAGTAAGTATTTGAATTAGTTAATTTGTGCATACACGACACAATGGATGAGGAAATAATATACCTACTCATATGTATGAGACCGTGCTTACAGCTACCGGGAGAGTGTAATTGGCGTAATTGGACGAATCTGGACGCACTTAATAATGCCCAATTGTCGTGATTCAAATGGCAATTCATCGTTTGTGAAAGAAATGATTCATTACTTTTAAATTAAAAAGTTTGATGGCGCGGCGTATTTGTTACAATGAGATGAGCGTTTTTCATTCAGAAGAGTGCAGTACAAGTTGTACAACTTACCTTACGTTTACTTGTATGATTCATTATTTGCAGCGGATTGACTTAGTGTTGACGTCAGCTTTATCGTCCCGCACGACACAAGTTTTCCGTTAATTACATTACCATTACAAAAACCTTCAGACGCAAGGTATAAAATCCGTTATAGAATAAATTGGATTTTTTTAATCGGTCCTTTTAGCAAAGAAAAAACAATGCCGACAGTTAAATTTATATTGGGTAAGTAATATTAAAAACGAATACAATTTTAAAACCAGTAGCAATACGGCACAGTGACAGACGGACAAACGACAGACAAAATCGCACCATGAGGATCCTTTTTACCATTTAAAACAAAACTCTATAAAATCAGTTTTATGAATACGTACCCATTAATATCGGTGATGGACCAGAAGTGCCTGAGGACCGACTTGGCGAGGAGGTACCACACTTGCGTCCAGACCCAAGTGGACTTGTCGATGGACGCGGAGAGGAACGCCTTCGTGTCCTCGTCAGCGTCCAGCTGCTTGAACTTCTTCTGCAGCTCCGAACCGAGCCGGCTGTGGTCCACTCGGTACCACTGCAACAAAACCGAAATCATTTAAGATTAGGACAAAAGGGGTGAAAGTTAGTGCTGTGTAATTATTTTAAACTGACCACAATTATCACTTTTCAGTCAGTAATTACATAGCTTTATTAATTATAAGTAGGTAAAGACTGTATCGTTTAGTATAAATACATACAAAACCTAGTCTAACTTTTGACATTCGTATTATTTTGAATTACAATGTTGTGAGGATATGACCTGAAGGTGTTTTTTAACCATTACATCTGATACTATATGGTTAACTTTTGTGTCTTAGAGACTTTATGATGCTTTTAAAATCGTCCCTAAAATATATTTCGGACAAGCCTATTGAGCTCAATTTGAAGTATTTCAGCAACTCCTAAAGTACAATTTTAAAATGCAATAGGTTGATATGCAGCCAAAACATGTTAACTAAGTGTCCCCTTCATGTTTACCCGAATGAGCATCCTCAGAATAAATATGAGAGATTTTTACTTTCACACAAAAGCGACTTTTTACGTAATGTTTTGGTTTCCCATCAATATGTATGGTGCGAGCGGGAGGAGGGAGACTAACCAAAGGTCTCAGCCAGACCCAAGCACAATGGACAATCGTGGCGTCCAACCATCGGTAAAACACGTCGATAGGAACGCTTCTTAATAGTTATAATAGAGGTCAAAGTCGGAGTTGTAATGAGCAATATGCCATATTCTCAAAATGGCCACCGCCCATCGCCATCCATGCCATTTTTTTATTAAAAATAAATTAAAGAGAATGCTCAGATGTTTTACTTTGGGAATCATGTGTAATTATGGTTTGCGTAGTATGATAATTTTTTTAGGTTACGTTGTCTAGCTCGCAAACAGTTAAATTTATTTTGCTATTTGTCCACTTTCGTTAACATCACTCAGATGGATTCGGTAAATTTTGACTAAACCATATGTCTCAAGTCGAGCCCGCAGGATGAAATGTGTACCTAATAAAAGCACTAATTAAACACATGTACAATTTAATCTAAAAAATACTTTAGGAAAGAAAGACGACTACGTAAAGTTGTGTTTATACTAAACGATACAGTCTTTATACATATACTTATGCATGTAAATAAAAAATAGGAGATTTGACCTGTCAGTCAGCTTCCCATATTGACATAAATATTTTAACGATGTATTTTTTTGCATTATTCAAATTCCGTTTCAAAGAATAGGCAAAAAAATTTCGAAACGTTATTTTTTCAGACATGTTTTTTGTAAGTAAGTATGTATAATCTTGTCAAGTTTTTAATATTTGATATGATTTGATTTATAAGTTTTTAGAACGATAGATTTCAACGCGCAAGGGACATATATTACATGGATGAAAATACGCTGTAATTTACATACTTAATACTAATTACAATACAATAACACCTTAGAGTATGGCGTCTGCGCTCTACATCTCCCTCCGTCCGAGCCTCGTTTTGAAATACATACCTACGTAGTTATATTTCATCATTATAAAACATAACACTACCTAACTGTTTTCGACAAATGCAACAAAAGTATTGTTTACCTTTTCATAAAATATAAGCGACTACTTTTGTGCTATTCTTATTGGCAATTACAATAACGATTTTTGAAATCTCGGCCATTCGCAATGACATAAATTTCAAGTAGATATGCCTTAAGTAGCAGTTGCCTGGACATGGTAGACTGTAATAGCAGTAAACGGGCGCTAAAGAGATTCAAATGGAACATTACTCAGGTATTAGTAATGGCATGATTGAACACTGCGAACATAATCACGACGTTATTGGGCCATTCATTCCAAAGTTTCTACATTAAGCACAAACGATTGTGCTCCGAACTACAAATCGATGTTTAACAACCCATGGCTCGGAGCTCTTAATGAAAGTGTACAAAAAGAGTAACCCGAGTGCAAATAAGAGAGTGGAGTATGAAAGGAGCGTGTAGCTCGTCACCCGTTGTGTGTTTAAGTCTGCCGGCGCGGCCCTACAAAGGGCAACGCGGCCGCTGTTAATTTCACGCTGCCTCAAATTAACATTTCTTTACGCCACAGAATAATAACGAATTAAAAAAACTTCTCGCCTCTACATGCGGCCGTAATGACTGTGTGCGAGCGAGACGCGGCTAACTCATCAGGCCAACTTAATTAATGCCCGATCTGTCTTTATATTAAAAATCGAAGTGAGACGGCCGTGTGATGAAAAAGATAATTATCTAAAACCGGTAGTCGAAACAATCGTCACGGCGCGTCAGGCGGCGGCGGGAGCGGCTATTCAATTTTTATTATGACTTTGATGCGATGCGCGGAGCTTATAATCCCATCAAACTGCCCCGAGTTTCCCTGTTTACCGGCTCCTAAATGCTGTGTTCGACTTTGCTCTTGGAAACGCAATGTTTCCCTTTAGAAAGACGAACTTGAATGACACAGGCAGGCCAGATTCAGTATGTGTATGTTAAAATACCTAGAGGTTGCTCACGACCCCGTACGTGTTGAATTTGTTTCTCGCTTTCCTCTCTATTTTTATCAGTTAAGCATAGATTTTGATAAGAAAAGGTTCGGCACTTTTGGACCTTAAAAGCGTTGAAATAGAGTCGAAAAGTGACGAACCTTTTTTTTGCGTGTCTATATCTAGTATGTAATAATAATATATTTACATTCCAATTCTTACAGTAGTTTTAGCCTGCGATTTGCCCATCAGCCAGTAAAAGGTAGGTTATTTATATTCATGACTTAATTATTAATTCGCAATCCCCCACGAAATGAGAATAAAAGGCGTCATAAAGTTTCTCGAGAAGGTTCGCAAACACCATAACGCCACATTATTGTGTCGCAAGTAATGTTAAAAACTGGGGGAATAAATATTTAGTATCGAATACTGATAGCGAATCACGTTGGTGATTATGCAATGCGCCGTCTTTACATTTAAAATAGTCTGCATCGGAACTAAGGGATTCGACAAGGCGAAGGCGAATTATCCAGACTGAATACAAATCGAGGAGAATTTCGAATGCCGAGCTCGTTGATGATATTCTGAAGTTTAAGGATCGTTTGTGTCACTTGTTTCCCGATTGTTATCAATAACATGAACGTATATTTACATCGTTAGTTTGTTTGGCTTGGTTTACTTTAGATATTGGATAGATGTGCGTATTGGTTACAAAGAGATGTTATTGGGATGGTATTCGTGTTTTACTACCAAAGTGGCAATGAGATGAATTTGAATACATAACTAATAGCGGTATCACATTATGGCTCAGAAGTGAAGAAATATGTCCTCATTATTTTTACAGTCGATTGAAAAATTAACAAAATAGGCGCTTACATTAAGTCGCTGAGTCGCGGAAAACTAGCCCATCTAGCTAACCTAACCTAACCTACAAGTCGTGGCAGATACTTTCAACCCCTAATAAATAATATTAATTTAAGTAAATGAAAAAAATTAATATAAGTATCTACTTACGAAAAACCTCGAAAACAAAATTGTGGAATTATACTTAGTATGTTTTGTTAGAGGTCAAGACGGTGTTCGGGTTGATGAAGCAACAAGTAAATTTAGTTAGAAATGCCAAAAAAACACAATGGTGTTTATACTGTTGTTTTCTATGAGGTCTAAAAAACACCTCAAAACTTACAACAATGGATATACACATTATAATTGCAACGGGCGTAACTGTAAACTGCAACGGGATTAAAAGCCGCGGTAGGAAAAGCATTTCAGTTATTCACAAAACAAAATAAAAATACACGAACGTGACTCAAATGACAATACGGGCTGACCGAATTTCATTGATTTAGGAACATAGCGTTTATACAAAATTCTAATGTGAAGTTAATGGTAAAAAATCAAAAGGTTAAAAAATATCCTGACGCACATGTAACGGGAACAATTATCTCGACCGGCTTAGCGAGCTCTCTATCCATTTTTCATGAACATATTCTTCGTATCCTGCGTAAATTCTTGATTTGAGACGATAATGTTAGCATAACATTAGTAACGTATTTTTTCAAAGAGTTTTATCGATGTGATGTGTGTGTATTGTATGTAATGTGTAAGTGGATAAAAAATATATGGCAAAGAAAAATCAAACGAGCACACTGGCCACTTGACATTCTCAAGATTATAATCTCAAGACTGCAATCCTAAAACTGATAATACGCTTCCAACCGTTAGGACTAAGATGAAATGTCTCTATGTTACTAATTTTACTTGCAGTCACATGTAGAACCAATGTCTATAAAACGCTTCAAAGTTGTGCGGAACTCCTAATAAGCATTCATCAAGAAGTCGGTCAATGATATTTAAAAAATGTTTCAAGTTTTTGGACCAAACCACCGAATATTTATGAATAAAACGACGAAGAACCGACTGTACTTCCGCTAGGTGTTTGTGAAAAAGATGATTTTTTATAAGGCACGCTTTTTAACATTCAGTTTCAGCTCGTGTAACCTAAGATTTGAATGAATAACAATCACTTGGCATACTTTAGATATCTACCTGTTAAGGAAGACAAATCGATAATGGTTTATTCAATTCTTTGGTTTCGTTTCGAGGCCGCATCGCGACTACTTTGTTTTCGAATTTATCTGGGTTACTTATATTTGCGATGTGTTCAACAGATTATTAATATGTCCCATCAGTGTCTAGAGAAATAAGAAAAATAACCAGCGAGTTCTAAATAAATTTGTATTTTAAGCAACAGACAATGCTACAATGCGCTCTGTCTGAGATGCAAGACAGTGTCAGCTCCCCGGAGACCGTCTGGAGCTGTTTTGGTCAATGCAAGTGGGTCGCAAGCTCTCTAGAGTATAGATAAGCTCCTTGGCAAGTATTTTGGAGAATACATCTGCAAACCTACCTGACATATCAAAGATGCTTCGTAATTCAAAACTGATTCATTTACACGTCACTAAGGAATATTCAAAGGAATATTTTATCATGATCGTAATTGTTTATCTCTTGGCATTCGGCGAGTCACATCGTTTTGAATACGATCATTATCCTCGACTCGTTAGCGAGAAGGTCAGCGAGGTGCATCCTTCGAATAGGACGCAGCTCTTTTATACCGCGGCCGTTAGCCCTTGGGCTAATGAATCAAACCCTTTAGTGTGAACGCATTGTCAATACGGAGCGAAATATTAACGACTGCGCGCTCTGCGCACAATGCCAGATTAATTCTCGTTTAAATGTGTGAAATCGAGGATGGCTGGAAGGTTAGAGGCGGTTGGGAATAATGTTATGCGCACTGCTCTCGGTACAATAGGCTAAGTAAAGTTTTTGGAAGATATGTATATTATATTTTTTTTCGATAGTCGTCATCCTGAAGATCATAGAACAGTGGCTCTTTTATTTTTATTTGCTCTAATATTTTAGAAATCTTTTTTTTAGTTATGAAGTTGACATTTGTACACTTTAATGACTGACTAGCTTGTTGCCTTCGTACTTAATGAAAAAGAAAAAAAAACACTTCTATATCTGTCATTGTCAAATCAAATCAAAGTGAACAAACGATTCAATACAACGGCTCTTTTCTGTTTGCTTGTGTTTCATGTGATCAGTGTTTTTAGAAATATTTTGAACGATCTCAGAACGAACTCCGGACTTTCGTTTTGCCGCTTTGCTCTAAGACCTTTGCACGATATTTGGTCTACGATTTATTTTCGAACCCTTTGGCACTTCTTCTTGGACACCGATTTTTTCCTTTCTCGACGACTCTTACCCTGCTTTTTGATAGCCACGAGAGCACTTTTGAATTGTACAATCCACGCAATTAATTCAGGCAATCCCACACGGACTGTGGAAATGGAGTATTACAAAGATTTACTTGAATTTACTTATTTGAACTGAACTGTTTGTTTACTTTGATTTGATTTGACGTTGACAGATATAGAAGTGACAGTATTTTTTTCTATTTCATTAAATACGAAGGCAACAAGTTTGTCGGTCATTAAAGTTTACAAATGTCAACTTCATAACTAAAAAAAAGATTTCTAAAATATTAGAGGAAATAAAAGTAAAAGAGCCGCAGTTCCATGATCTTCAGGATGACGACTATCGAAAAAAATAATATTTTACATCTCTTCCAAAAACTTTACTTACCCAATTGTAGGCTTACGTTATAATGCTAGCTAGAATATCATACAAAGTTATTAATATTAACTTTTCAAGGAGGTTCTATTCTCAATCCACTATTAGGTTTAGTTTAGAATACAAGTTTGATGAATATAAATCGATGCAAGAAAGTGTCTGTCGGGATGTCATATTTTTCAAAGTCCGTCCCCACCTTTTCCAGATTTTGAAGATAGTTGTTTTTATTAAAGCCCGCATTTTGGCACGCTGCTAAGTCACGTATCTACAAGCCTCCGTAGATCTGTGCATATAAAATAAATGCCGGGATGTGTAAAGGCTGCCGCGTTCGCTGGCGACGTTTTGTGCTTGCTGGAGCTGCTCTTTGAAAGCTGAATAGTCGCTAAGAAATGGCAGTTTATAATTAATTATAATTTCAATCCGCTTCTGACAGCTGTTTTCTAAAGAAAATAAGCTTGTCCATTTTGCTTTAAAAGGCTTAAAATTATTCTGCACCAGACAGGAGTAGAGGTGAAAACGAGTAATCAATAAAAAATAATGATTTGCCATTCAGTTTCGCTGTACTTTTTATGTTAGTATATTTAAACAAGTCGAACGTAGGGGACGGGCCCTGGCGCAGTCGGTATAAACCTATGTTCGCGAGCTAAGTGGCGCTTGGGCTCCCGGTGGATTTGCCCGTAAGCGGCTCCAGAGCTTGTTTGCCGGGCGCTCCATTAAAATGGGATCAGCCTCTATGCAGATCTCCTGGACGCTGCGAGCGGAACGCTTGAGATGCACTACTCGGGAAATGTATGAGCACGGAATATTCATTATACAAACACCGAGCTGCCTGGGGATTTGGAGTTTTGCATGTCTAGTGTACAGAAAAACTAGATTGATTTAAAAACAGTTTTAGAGCCACGTGACAGTTAAGAAATGATTTTTATATTTTAAACCTCCAACAAATATCTATTATAAATGTGAAAGTTTATGGGGACGTTTATAAATGAAGGATGTTTGGATGCTTGTCTTTCGATTACGCGGAAACGGAACACAGGTAGCCAATGTCCTGATTTAAAATTTACGTCACTTGTTATGCGCGATAATTTGGTAGTACTTACGGGAATAACGTTAAATAAAGTCTATGTGTACGAAATCAAGGGACAATGATAGTCATTATAGGATATAGGTATACAATATGTCAATACACAGATCGTGATATGTTAGTTATCCCGAGAGACAAATATTTTTACTGCATTGAATAACTTGAATATGAAAAGAATGAAAGAATAATCGATTTCTTTTAACTATTCAAACACTACTAGGTAAAGATAGAAATATGAAATTTGAATTAAAACCAGTTATTGCTTTCAGATTTCCCTTCATTAAAATGGTAAAGTGAATTTATAGATGGCGCGATTACTAAGACCTACAGCAGACAGTGGTACCACGTGGGGCAGCCATGGAAGCGGCCGCGGGCAGAGATATTACGATAGCATTGATAGCAAGTCTCAATTAAAACTCCATGCTATGACTTATTGCTGTAAAACAATTGATTTCGATTAACGCCGACAATGCTACCACCCGATAAAGCATTCCATTACTATAGCTTGCTACCCCCGCGGCTGTGTCCCTAGGTAGACTAATATACGTCGCAAACTTGCCATGTAAGTATGTGTATGTGGGTATTGCACGACGTAAGTATATTTTTTTACAAGTGTATCTCATACGGTTTATTTTTATAAAGATAGCTGTTCTACTCGTAATAAAACAATGTATAGGTAGGTACTACTATCCACTTACAGTCCTGGGCTTCTATTATCCTACGCGGTATATATCATTATCGTCTCTCTCTCTGATCTTATGGTATTATTTTTAACTCTGTCACCATTACTTACAAGTAAATATGAGCTATCAGATCGATCAGTCTTACATCCTTCCTACTCAAAGCTATGGAAAGGATTATAGACCAGCACATCAGAGCTATATATCTAATAGCTAAACCCCTCAGCTTAAACCAACACGCTTACCAAAAAGGGAAATCCACGGAAACTGCCCTCCTCGATCTGGTCGACAAAGTGCAGAAAACCTTAGAGGATAAGCAAACAGCCCTATGTGCTTTTCTTGATGTGGAAGGAGCCTTCGATAACACGCCCACAAATACCATTCTAAACGGAATGGCATTAAAGGGTGTGGACGGTACCACCATCAACTGGGTTCAGAATATGCTCTCTAACAGGGTGGCATCTCTAACTCTCAATGCAACTTCGCATGAATTCCACACCACACGAGGCTGTCCACAAGGGGGTGTCCTTTCCCCACTTTTGTGGACCCTAGCAGTGGATCAACTACTTGCATTAATGACGGACCAAGACTATGACACACAGGGATATGCCGACGACCTTGTAGTCATAATCAAAGGCCCCAGCCTCCACACAATCTCATGTCTAATGCAAGGAGCTCTCAACACCATAAATAAATGGTGTAAAGAAAACGAATTGTCCATAAACGCAAGCAAAACTGTGATAGTTCCCTTCACTAAGAAAAGGAAGCTCGAAAAGCTACTAGATCTTAAGCTTAACGAACAAATAATTCCAATCTCAAGTGAAGTAAAGTATCTAGGGGTCACCTTAGACCAAAAGTTAACTTGGAACTCGCACATAAAAAACACAATCCAAAAAGCCAAAATGGCTATGTGGACTAGTTGTCGAATGGCGGGGTCAAGATGGGGCCTAAAGCCCAAAATTGCCCTGTGGCTGTACACGGCAGTGGTAAGGCCTATAATTACATATGCCTCCGCTGTCTGGTGCACAAAAACCAACCAAAAGACAACAATAAACACCCTAAACAGTCTGCAACGCACAGCCTGCGTTATCGCAACAGGAGCTCTATCCTCAACACCGGGAGCAGCTCTGGATGCACTGCTAGACCTAACACCACTGCACCTACAAGTGCAAAAAGAGGCTGAACAGTGTATATACAGAATCTGCACCACGACAAGGACGAAATGGAGCTCTCAAGCACTGACCAAGCGTATGGCATCGGTGTTTGAACACAAAACCTTATGCATGCCAACTGATGACATGCATATTGAATATAACTACAAAAAACTATACTCAGTGGAGATACCCTCCAGGGACAAATGGCTGAAAGGCCAGCTGGACTACAAAGAGGGCTGCCACATTTGGTATACAGATGGTTCCAAAAAAGGGAACGATGTGGGGTGCGGCATCTACGGTGAGAGACCAAGACTCAAAGTTAGCGTCAGCATGGGTACGGAGGCCTCAATCTTCCAAGCGGAAGTCTTCGCCATCAACAAATGCGCGGAAATCAACCTTGAGAAGAACCGTAGGCACCAGCACATCTACATCAACTCGGACAGCCAAGCTGCCCTTTTGGCACTAGACGCATTGGAGATAAACTCTAAACTAGTCCAAAACTGCAAAGAAAACCTTAATGCCCTAGGAAACTCCAACAAAGTAATACTTAGATGGGTACCAGGGCACTCCAACATTGATGGAAACGAAATAGCAGATGAACTGGCTAGGAAAGGTGCTGACAACCCCCTGGTTGGCCCGGAGCCTTTTTGTGGTATCACAAAAAGGAAATCCTATTCACTGCTAAACGACCTATATAAATCTAGGGCGATCGAGCTGTGGAAGTCCACGAAAGGACAAAAGCACTCGAAATCATTAATTACAGGGTTCAAAAGCAACTTCTCCAAAGAGATTCTACAACTCAAAAGAGAAAAGACTTGCGCAGTGACTAGAATTCTAACTGGCCACTGCAAATTGAACAAACATCTGTTTCTAATGGGTATGAAACAAGAACCGACATGCAGGTTCTGTCAGGAAACAGAGGAGACAGCAATGCACATCCTCTGTTCTTGCGGACCACTAATGCGTAACAGAAGTATCTACCTAGGGCGACATATTGTGGACCCACAGGAGATACAACTTCTCACGGCCCAAAGCATCTGGAAATTCTTAGACGCAACGGGCCTTTGCGGTGAACTTTAAACAAAGGGCTGTTACAAAAGATCAGCAATGGTCGAAGTGACACACAAGGCCCATCCAAAACCCCCCAATAATAATAATAATAATAACACATATTGGACCAGTTTCGAATGATGCAGGCTCTTCCGCTGACGTTATCGATAAGAGCCGGAGCTGGCGGATCAGGTTTGTCGGAGGTGCCGCAACTGCCGCGCACGGGCGCACGTGCGGCAGACGAGTCGTCATCCGCGGCGTGGGCACGCCCTCGAGATTTACGAGTGTATTTAAACTGGTTTTACATTAAGCACCAACTGGGCTGATTTGATCGTAAAATCAGCCGTTATGTCTCGAGACAATATCGTCGCTCGTTACCACCCAAGCGCTCGGCTGTTAAAATAACTCCAGGTTAACTATGGGTCAGTTCTCCTCTAACGCGAGTCGATTCCACTTTCATTCAATCGAGCCTATTATCGAGGCATTCCGTTTGACGACTTCGAACGACAATTAAATTCCAGGAAAGATCAGCCGCGTGATAGAGTTGTTTGCCAATGGGAGATTGTTGAAATAAGCGAGCGTTCATTATGTGCGGGGGCCGGAATGGAAATTATTCAATGGCAAAAGGAGCAATTAAGTGCGCTCAGAATGGAGTGTCGATTGTCCGGACGCGTTCGGCGATCGCTCCGCCCATTGTCCGCTGAAATTAACAGCGCCGGTAAAAAGCGCCGCTTTCTGACTTAGAACTCGTTTCGGGAGTAAATTTACTTTAACGAATCAAAGTTTTTTTGGTTTTATCATTACACAGTATCACAGCGGGCTCAGCGTTTAATTGGTAGATCAAGTTGTAATTGGTATCGTCCTCATTTTCCATCTAAAATATCACACAATTCGGCCATCCCGTTTGATCGAATATGGAAGCCTTTGATTGAATTGATTGAAAAAGAAATGGAGAGGGGCGCGAGGCGCGGCGGAGCGGGCCGGTATTTTTATAGCCTGTACACGTCCCAGAACGCGCGGGCGACACATTCCCGGCGCCGCTACGTTTTTGCAGCGCAACTTTCATTAGACACCGCACGCCGCAGGGACCGAAGCGACTCCTTTTAATAAATGAGTTATGCGTTTATATCCAAGATGGCCGCCCGCTTCATCCCGCTCAGGTGTCAAGAATGTTACGATAGCCGGAATGGTTTTTAAGCTCGGTCAACGTTTGTTACGAATCCTAACGGATGTTTCTACTTAAGCTGATACCTACCTATATCGTCAACAAACAAACGGATTTCAGATAGGGAATATAAAATACCAACAGCCAATTGGTAAGGGGATTGATATTTACATGACAACATTATATACCTATCAACATAATTATTTCAAAAACGGATTTATCTTGATTACAGTTGATTGTGTTAAAGTTCAAATCGGCTAGGTAAAATACGGATAAAATCAAACAAATAAATAAATCAGTCTTAATCGGCATTATCCCGTTAGGTCTTGAATATGGAACATTCCGATTTGAGAAGTAGGTAGCTGTCAGGTGTGGGATCCATCAAATCGGGCACAAGTATTTCCACGTTCGACCGGCTCGGGCACGTACGCCCTTTTTGTCAGCTGTAAACGTCCGCAAACCTCGTTGTTGTCAACTTTCCGTGTATTTATTCACTCATTCATACTTTTCTTGTACGTCTGAGTCTGTTATCGGCTATTTTTCTGTCTGCGTCAGATCAAGATGATGATGAAAAAGTCATCTCGGTGAAATTTGAAAGCGGCGCTTAATGGCCTATTAAAACACCTATCAACTAAGACCCGTTTCGCAGACTAGTTTATTTTTAATCGAGATTTATATTCAGGGACTCTTAGGAAATAAAATAATCACGGCGGTGTTGATTTGCATACAATGGTAAAATAATTTTACGCGCGTTTCGCCGCGCTTAATTCTACTTTTTATTCGGTCTTCGGCGCCCTATCTACGAATCAAGCGGACTCACTGCTCGCCGCATGGCCTTTTTAAGTGTTAACATTTTTGCGAAGTCAGTCCAATAGTAGGTATATTTATTACTTGGAATCCATTTACGCAGATCTTTAATTTATAAGCTAATAAATATAACCACTCAGGCTGAGTATCTTTAAACGATTGCTTGTCAACAAATCAATATTTTGCTTACCGGCAAGGACGTCGACTACAAAATTTTAACAAGAGCGCTTCGGTAAAGCGGGTTGCTATTGACCCTGAAACTAGTAACCCTCGGTAGTATTTACGTCTCGTATCGGCCATAAAGCGCATCGGCGGCGGGTTGTGTAGGGCAGACTGCGTGGCGCACGGCGGTGCGAAGTCGAGCCTTACCGCCGCAGCCAGCCGCGGCGGCGCCGACCGGCACACTGGTATGCACGCACCGGTATACTGCACGGCCACCCGACGCACACCTACCCTTTCATATATATCATTAATCCTCCCAAGAACACTAAGCTCACCCGCAACACAATTCACATTCAGAACCAACGTCGCCCGTCATAAATTCAGCGCAGAAGTGCGAGCGACGGCCGACTAGCAACAAAAGGGCATGACTTTTTCCGCAAAAAAGATGATCCTTAATCTGATTAAATCTCCATCGCGGCCGACGTCGGCCCGTGAAAGATTAATGAATATTTGTGCGAGGATTCCCGACGCTGGGTTGGCACGTAGCGTTGTCATAATCATATTAGCTGCGAGGAGACCGGAGGCCGGCGGCACGCACGCTCCGCAGGGTCGCGCTGCCTACTTACTCAATCGCACCAAGGGTTCATACCCTAGTGGTGCTGCGAGCGTGACACCGCGCCCGCACTACCGCTCTAACTTTACGATGTGTGTGCGCGACACGAGACGTTACGCGGACGTGAAATGTAAAGAGATACTCACCTTACCCTCAATCTTTTAGACTAATAACCACTATAAACCAGACATTTTTATCTTAGTTTACGCCCAGGTTCACCTTTAAGAGCTGACGAATAAAGTAGGCAAACACTTAAACAGAAAGCATTACTTAGAAACGGACTTGCGCTAGAACTCGCGGGGTACTAGAAAATATACCTTAGTTTTAAACGATAGTATCAAGTGCAATGGAATAACGGGCAACGTAGATATTACTGTCATAGATTGTCTACAAAATGAAATTCTTTCAGGCCTTAACACATACAGCCTTTTAGTTCCAGACACAAAGATATATCGATTTGTATGACACAGGTGACGGCGTATAATAGTCGTGTCCGAGAGCTGTGTGCTATAACAGTATGTTAATTTAAGGATCTTATTACCAGCAGTGCTCTAGTAGCATTCTCATTACAATTTTTAATCCGGCTGTCTGTACATAAAGCAGCGATAACAAACATGGCGTAGCGATACTCGCGATACGCAACGCGTTAATATAAGTGTTTTCTCCGTATGAATTATACATTGAATTGTGTTCAGCGGCTCTTTATCTGGCGAGCCGCGGGTGCATCGAACACATTATGCCTTGAACTGCGCTAGATTTTTATTACAGTCTAGAAAAACTTAAGCCCGAGCGGTATTACGAGGATAAGTCTACTATGAAAGAGAACGATATAACGAATCCAGTTCCAGATCCCAACGATACAATTGCCATTTTCGAGTTTCCAGTGAGCTCAATAAACACAGTCGTAAAAGAAATCAATTGAGCCCCGAAAGAAATTAAACTTAAGAATGTATTGTTCCATACAAGCGTAAACAAAACGAAAATCATTGTTTGCGTTAACCAGGTCTCAGGTCGTTTTCGACCTGCTTTCGTAAACATAAATCGCATTAAATAAAGGTATAATTTATGGCGTCCATCTATATTGAATAAGAACGATCGAGTTTACGTACCTGCGCGTACGAGACTCTACCAATAACAACGCATTATTTTCATCTAAAAGTCATCATAAGTTACAAATAAGTACGCAATAAGGCAATGGAATTAAAAAGAGGAGCTGTAGAAAGGTGGATGCTGGGTTCCATTTAACTTGTTTACATGGAGCTCGAAGTAACCCATCGCCGACGCGTAGGAGTATTTCGGAGTGAGAATGCTTTGCTTCGTTAAATATATTTCGTCATATGGCTTTGTATAGAAAAAACCACAGGTTCACTGACAGTTGTAGTCTACACCAATATTATAAAGAGAAAATATAATATAATTTAAATATTTGTATGTTTCTACGGGATAAAATCAAAAACTACTGGACCGATTTCAAAAATTCTTTCACCATTAGAATGCTACATTATTCCTGAGTAGCATAGGCTGTGTTTATTTTTTCTGCATGGTCGGAGTCGCGGACAACAGCTCGTTAATAATAAATTAGGGCTTATGACACTGAAGGGTAATGACAAACAGAGCTTATGGAAAAATAATATAATTCCTGTGATTCCATCAGGTATTCTATTTTCATAGTGATACAGTGATATTAGGTAGCTAACAATGAGCAACACTGCGCATCAGAATGGTGTCCATTATAGATGGTCACTCGAGGTACAAAACAGGTGGAGATGTGTACTCAGATAGTAATTAATTAGTAGATATAGCTTGCGGACGCAATAAAGCCGCTCATCAAAGATTCAGCCGAGCAAACAAAGAGCGCGTGCTCCGCGAGCATTAACCGCCATAAGACATCATAAACGGGGCACCATCATCTGGGCTTATAAAAAATTCATGCTCATCTCACATTTCGGCGCCCCTCTTAATTTCGCGTGAGCCTCTTCTTGGTTCGTGTAAAAACTTCGGGTGTCTTTTTATGACTTTTACTGCGGTATAATTGGGGAGGGGCGAGCGCTCGTGTCCCCGAGGTGACATAAATACACCCCCCATACTCCTAGCCTTCAGCCACCCCAGCTTAATCTCATGTAAGACTATACATCGCGGAAGTAGTTCACATTAAAACGTCTTGGCTAGCGACTTCACGTCAAATTAATTCAAACAATTTGCCAGTTGCTAAAGATCCCACTAGAACGCCGACGTATAAAATATTACCAAGAAAGATTGTGAGAATTGGCATCCATCCATCGCACTTCTTTTAGGTAGTTAACAACGGTCAAACATTCGGCTAAACTGAGTAACTGGAAACTTCCCTTTATACCTAAATAGTATTTTTCTTAATCCTATAGTCAAAGTTAAATTTGGTTTCTAATTTGTTCTCTTTGCACTTCGTCAGTAGCTAAGCGAGCAACGGATCAACGTAATTTTTGCATAGAAACAGCTACAAATTAATTGTACCTACACGGACAGAGTTGCGGGTAAGGGGTTCAAGCTATTTTATTTACAGAGAAAGGTGCGGCTTGTGCAGTGAGTTACGGACAACATGTGTAGAGCGAAGGTGCAAGTAAAGTTCATAAACGCGGACATGTCTTGTTCCACGGCGCAGCGTTGCAGGGTGGCTGCACCTGAATTGTATCTTTAAGAATCTCAATTGGAACCAGGCTTGTTTATATTTGAAACCACAAGTAAAATAGCTACCGAGAAAAGAAAAATAAATTTAAAAAGAAATTATTGTTAGCCCACCGAATTTCCACTTCAGATGAAAAATCTAGAAATTAGAATGTGAGGCGTTCGTAAAAGGCGAGACACTATTTGAATTTCAGAACTAATATACGAGAAGGTTGGAGGCTTCCAATATCAAAGAAGGATGGTCTCAGAGAGTCAGCAAATGCGATTTCAATTTTATTAGAGGCACCAGTGATGCGCGAGGCGGCGCGCGCGGCGACGGCGGGCTAAGGTGGCGTGTGTACCTATGTGTATTTATTTGCGAATTCCGAATAGCTTTCAATATGTAGAGGCGCGAGTGACTCCCGCCTGTCGATCCTCTCCAATATCGCTCGCCGAGACGTCACGGAGGCGATGCCATTATTCGACGCGACGATTGACTCACGCGGGAGCAGCCTTCCGAGGACGTTGCATGATAGATGGCGACACAAAAAACATATCCGTAATTGAGATTTCTATTACTAAAATTGAGAGCGACCGATCCGTTTTTTTATGTTTGTTTACATAATGTGAGTGGCGACAGCGGCGGCACACTATCGCGTTTCGGAAGCCATCGCGGACGTCAATTTGTATATTGTCATTATTAGATTTGAGGCGGGAAGTTGGACTGCCATCCATCATTGTGTGACACGCTGGTCCGATATCGCGCCTAATACGTATTGATTTCCCACTTAGCGTTTTTCTTGGGAATCGCGGCGCTCCACCCTTCCGCCGCGGCCGGAGGCTAACGAGCTGTTTGTCCTCCACTCGCGGCAAGTGGGGCGCTGGCGCTGCGACTAGCCTGCCCCATGCCCGCGGAATCGCTGCCCACTGAGATTCTCCTTACGACATACCAATTATAACGACTTTCTTTGTTAAAAAAATTAAAATCTCAAGACGTTATACTTACTCAAAAAAGCGTAGTGTACATTTTCATGGTACGGCTAAATTCTCTTTAGTCGTAGTGGAAATATATGCCAATGCAACTAAAATTAGTAAAGATTTCTATCGCAAACAATCATAATTCTTCCAACTGTCTTTAATTTATCGCTACGAAGAACGGTATTTCTGCAGAACGGTTGAAATGTCTTGAAATTCACTCGCCACGAAGTGAAATTTGAGGACAAAATATATAATAGTGCAAGTAAGTAGTGGTGGGGAGGTTAATATTTTATATGCAATATCAATGAAATTGAAGATGCAATGTTTATTTGTTAATTCGGGGCAATCACATCCCTGTGATCTCAGGAAACAATCTGGGCGATTCAAATGTTGGTAAGATTTGACGTAAGACGTAACGCTACGCATGTGTTGATGTGTAGGTACTTACATTTGCCTAAATGCCGAAGAAAAAGATTGCGTCACCAAGGTCCCCGGTGGGGGTGGGAGGCGAGAACAATGGTTTCGGTTCTCACACGTGTGGAGGATTATTTGCATTCGGAAATAAAGAGAGGAATGATAAAAGAAAGGCGCGAGCGAGGTCCCGCCGCCCGGGGCTCGGTGTGGGAACAGAGGGGGTGAGGGTGGTGCGGGGTGGCGCCGCAGGGGAGGGGGCTCGTTACGCGAACAATGGAGAAATAATGTACAGATTGCAGTGAGCGATGCGCCCAGCGCGACTCAGGTGTCTTAGCTTTTGCGTGGACACCACGCCTCCGGTGTCGAATCCACACAAGGAAAATGGAATATGAACGCCTTTGAGTCCTTCAATACACTGGTATTGAGGCGAACGCCGACTACAACGGACTATGCGATATTGGACCATCTTTACACACACATAAACATAAACTCAAACTGAAGCTAATATCGAACTCTTGTGTGCTATGGCAATGTTAAAGCGATAGAATATTACCATAAAGCTTAGTATTACCTTTGTAATTTTTATCTTGTTTAACCTAATGTACTGTTTTGTGTTGGTAAATAAAAATTTCATTTATTTATTTATTTTATTAGGTAAAACTTTGAAGACGTCAATGAAAAACATTTATTCTTGGTTGCTACTCGTAAATTAACATGCGTGCATAGTATTAATAAACTAGCGATAACCTTAAAATGTCAACAAAAGTACATAGCTAAGTCACATTGAGCGTTAAAGGTAAGGACTCTTAAATCAAACAAAGGTGACCCACAGCGCCAAAACGCTCCTTGAACACTTGAACAGCACCAATGCATCTTCAATTGGAGTGGTATGAAAGCAAGTGGATAATGTGTCGCAAAGTGTTATCGCCTTGCGCAACGCAATAGTAAAGAGTTTTAATGTTAACGCGGAGCGGGCGGGCCGAGGCCGAACCGTTTAATAAAGGACGCCTTCATAGGAAGCGCAAGCAATCACAACACAATCACCCCATCCTCGCGTGACACCGAAAACGTCCTCGCTCATAAGTATAAATTAATCCATTTAGAACGACCGGCACCGACCGGCCGATTAACGGAAGTGTCTACTTAACTAATTTATCCCCGGGTGGTTTTAACAGAATGGATAGCAGTGATTACGGGCCGCTGCGATCTCGTGTGACGCCTCACATGCGCGCGCGCACGCCTTTGTCACACGTTTTACCGTGTGTACTATACAGACACTTTTGAGCATAAAATAGAATAACTCGTAGATATTAAAGAAATAAAATGTTAATTCAAAACGTTTTGTTTATCACTCGTATTATATGCCAACCAAAAATACCAGAGGGCCGGGCCGCAATAAACGAGATAAGAAAATTCAAACCGCAAACTTTCATGAATCCAGTCCCTTATTACACTTGAGCGGCTTATACGATAGTCAGATGTCTGTAATCCTGAAGCCCGCGACATTTTAATAACATTGATCAAATAGAACAAAAGTATGTGGACCGAGCACTCGACAGAGATGAAAGTTAAAAGGGTCGCGAGGGGGTGTGTGGTGTTGGGTGGGAAGGAGCGGGTTGAATGCCTTATTCCCTCCACAATTCAGAGGTATGTCGTGTTCTTCATACGCAAATATATCCTCGTTATGGAGGTACACGTGAGCGTCGATTGCGTGCGCCAGGCGATCCCGGAGCTGCCGATGCTGGCTGAGGGAATTGTCTCCGGAAGGAAATTGGATCCGGCAATCAAACGGCAGCCCTTGACTCCAACGAAGCCCTCCTTATTGTACTAGATTTGATTTGGCTACAAGTGTAGCTATCGGACAGTAAACAACCCCAACATTCAAACTGAGCCTCTACTCTATTCTACTGGGTAAAACCATATTTCCTTTGACATTTTATCGTGTTGTTAACGGTACGATAGCTATTATGTACTTGACTGACAGTAATAGCGGCCGATTTAAAACTAGGTATACGGTAGGGTGAATATTCGGGCGTTCCAACCGCCGTCATTATTCTCTTTAATGCATTGACGAAAATGATGATAGTTACCAGCAACTTTTGATGTCAAAATCAGCGGACCTGGGGGTAGTATCCATTCCATTTAAAAGAACAAGAAAGTTATTAAGTTTATATTGAATAATATGCGAAAACAATAATGACGGTGGTTAAAACGCCAAATATTCACCCGGTAACACGTCAAATGTAATTTGGTTTTACCTAGTAACTAGAATAGACGCCCTGTAGCGTTTTGCAAACAGCCGAACGCTGAAAAATATCTCATCTCTGTGTCAAGTGGCAATCATGAGTTGGAGGTGGGCATTTGCAAAGAATATTTCCGATTTAGGAGATATTAAAGTGAAAATGTTTCTTAATTGGAAATATTTCAGAGAATGTTACAAGTATGAAGTAGGTAGGTACTCATAAGTGTGGACGAATTACATCACGGCATACATTTTTATTGCTAAAAATGTAGTAGTGAGTAGTGACAATCATGAGTATCATGACGTAGGTATAGAAAATTCAGACCACTTAACATGCATCCACACAAAGCAACTGGAAAAGAATGACGAGACAAAGAAGAAAAAAGGTTGGATGTGTCTATAAAACGTTTTTAGGAGCCTTTATGGAGAGACTTCGGTGTTTGTATGTCATAGCAGTATTCTGAGAAACAGCAAAAGCTATCAACTTAAAATTTAGCATAGTTCGTTGCCTGCACCTATTTTAATTATCTATTAAAGTCATAGAATACTTGTTTAGTCATTAGAAGAAGCAAATTTATATGGAGTTCTTTGCAGTGTTTAGTAGGTACCTACTTATTGTTACTTAGATCTGTAGATTTGGTAAACTGTTAAGAAATAAATATTTGATTTGGTTTGATTTGATTCGAAGGGGCTCAACTTGCATATCCTAAATCGAAGTTTTTTTATAAATAGGTATATTTTTTCTTTAAATCTAAAAATGTTACGCAAATTGACCGCTGTCACCCTTCTTCCAAATTCATAATATAAGCCGAAATTTTTAAATAGTCCAAACTTATTGATAATTATTTATGGTTAACGGGAAAAATAAAGTTGTCAAATTAATGTAACAGTTTTTGAGAAAAAAATTAAACGAAGGCAACTTAAAATGGACCTTATTGCCTACGAAATGAAGTCCATTAAAACATTAAGCATTTTGTCGAACCTACGTTTTTTTTCTTTAAAACGAAACTATCGGTGCGCGAGTCCGACTTGGACTTGACCAGTTTTTAGATATTCTATTAGAGTTAAATTGTAAAGAGTATTGAAAATAACCTCCTCTATGACTTCTTAACAAGAAAAGTTATGTTGAATTACCAATAACCCTGTATATATTATGTCTAAATAGTTTTTTTTTATTTAAAAAAAGTTGTTGCTGGAGTACAATCTTAACCTTACCTTAATGATACCTAGAATGATGAACCTTATTGATATTTATGAGAGAACGTTAAGCAATAATTACGTACAAATAACACTATAAAATAATAAATGTTTATAATATTGCATGACTTGATGTATGAATGTGGAAGAAGCGAAAGAAATTTGTCAAGATCGTAGCAAGTGGAAAGAAGTGGTCTCTGCCTACCCCTCTGGGAAACAGGCGTGATTTAATGTATGTATGTATGTATATTGTTAAGAAAACCAAACCAGTTCTTATTCTAATATACGCCTCCCGCAACTTCGTACGCGTAGTGTTAGTGTACCGCTACTTCCCCTATTTTAACCCCTTAGGGGATGAATATCCGAAAGTCTCTTCTTAGCACCCCTCAGATATGCAAGGTATATTCCCTCCAAATTTCATGTCCCTAGGTCTACAGCGTTAATCGATCAGTCCGTCAGTTTCTTCTTTTTACCCGACTACGACAAAGCAAAGAAAGGGTAATGATTTTATAATATACCTATTGCTCAAAAATATTTCCGTAATTATAGAGTTCACTAATACTCCGACATATAAGCCCCAAGTAAGTTTCAAGCGGAAGCGGCTGGAACAAGCCCAGTTCTAACAAATCGATTTAGCACACATCCCCTTATCTGTTTATTTATATATTTTACATGTATTATTATATTTATATAAGTATGAGTATATGCTTGGGAACGCCCTTAAATTTCGTATAATTTAATTCCGAATTTCAAAATACCGCATTTTTACAATACCGAAAAAATACAAGGCTGAATTATCAAAATCACGAATATTACCGATTATTAAAATGTTGACAATTCCAAATTTTCTTTATATGAGAATAATAATTCCGAAAACTCACAATTCACATCAATAGTAAGTAATTTAAACTCCAAACTATGAACCTAACCACTAGAATTGAATTTAAGTATCCTACCCGGGGATTTTTAAATTTTCCAGATTAAAAGTAGCTTATATGTTAATCCAGCTCTAATCTCCATTTCAAATTTCATCCAAATCTATCCAGCCGTTGCAATGTGAAGGAGTATCCAACTAAAACACACACACACACACACACACACACACACGCTAACTCTCTTATCAGGTATAAGATAGGATTATTATACCAAAATTAGATTGTTTGCCCACATAAGCAAGTAATACATGCATATAACTAATGCCAAATACCAAGTTGATAGCTTCAAGTCGCTGAGAACAAAACTGCTGTGTCATACCTACATACAGACACAAAGCCACTTTTTTTCCTTTTTGAAGGGTTCTTTTATTAACATTCTGGTATGGAACCCTAAAAAAGAGAATAGTTTAAAAGAACGTCCTTTTATAGCATTTACCAATACATTCTACAAATAAATTGGAAAATATTCACTGCTCAATAGATTAAAGTAGTTGCTGTAACCACAGAATAGTGCAAGTACAGAAGGTGCTCTACCTAACAAAACACTGTTAAGGTAGGTCAGACACGCCTACTCTGGAGCTTCCCAGAAAAATGATAAAAATAAAGTTTGTTTACATTATGTCCAACAAAAGTACAAGACCAAATTACCAAACAAAACCATAAATACAAACTACTGAACTATTACCAGACAGTAAAAAATGCTTCCAGCTTAGCATGTAACTGGTTTTTAAGGCCAGAGCTAGTCTTCCGCACAAACCATTTGGTGACACCTAGGCAGGTCACACAACCCGAAGAGCACAAAAGGTAATATTAAATTATGGGGAAATAAAAACCTAAAAAAAAATGAAATTTGAAACTTACACAAAAATCCTAACCTTGGGCCTAACTTAACCTAAATATGAAGTAAGTAGGTATCAAATTACAATTCATAGTGAAAACCCTATGCTTTTTGACACGGATTTCTCTTCAAAACCATTGATCTAAACATAAGGAAATTGAAACACTATACACTAGATGTACACAATCAACCTTATAAGTAGCTACACACTTTAGTGCTTTGTAACTTTACCTCATGTTTTAACTGCTGCACTAATTGGTCAAAAGCATTAAAGCAACGAGGTAAAGAGTATGCAATTATAAGGTCGACTTTACTTTTATCCTCTCGTCTATGGGAGACTTGATTTGGTGTTGTCTTTTTAATTGTAAATTTCAATTGTAATTAGCCATAATATGAAAAAAGCAACACCCGAATTGAATCTCCGATAGACAAGAGGTTAAACATATTATTTTAAATTGACATATACAGTCATCAACTACATATTCAGCATAAAAAGTCAAAACTTGAGTAGAGACAAAAATTAGAATTAAATAGAATCACTGGCATGTTTAACACACTCTCAAAATTAAGCATATAATGACTGACAAAAAATGCTTAGTGGAAGTTCTTATTACTACTTATGTTTGTCTTGGCAATGACTAAAGACCAGATAATCATAAAACGGTATGTTGTGTTAGATTTTAGCCAGCGCACTCTTCTATTATCATTCAGTATATTTATCGAACTGGATTGTATTGTTTGGCATAATAAGGCTAGTCACTTCGTCAATCAGCATACTTTGCTTAGCTAATATATTTTAAAAACATGACAGAAAATGTCATAAATGGAATAAAATACTCAGAGAAATTCCCAGGCAGGTATTTAAATTGCAATTGAGTCATACAATGAACACCGATTGTAGCTCTGAGTAAAATAATTAAAGGGGGCATAATAATATACTTAATTTTAAATAATTTCAAGGGATTGACTAACCTCACTTTGGTCATATTCTTGAAGATGTCTATCATTCCTCTGCTTCTCATACAAAGCTCGGGCCAGGGCGCTCCGCGGGCGATACAGTCCGTTCAGTCCGTTATTATTGGCCATATCTTCAGCGGGCTCCTGATTTATATTTCGGGATGTGGCACAGTATTGTACTACAGCAAGTTCTTGATCCTCATTAATTTTGTGCCACGGTTCTTGTTTCTTTGAGTAATAACAGTGTAAATCAGTTCGACTTCTCAGTTTTGCTCTAACAGCATAACATATAATACATATGGAGAGTAAAATTCGGTAAACAGGAGGCATTTATTCACTATTTTCATGTTTTTTTCGGAACATTTTTAGGGTTATTTACTTCAGTTACGTGGTCTCCAGTTATGTCATATCGATCGTTCAATTTTGACCCCTATTTGAGACTGTTTTAGCTTGCTTTTTTCCTAACTGGACTTAATATCAAACATTGTTAAAACATATGGAAATGGTGATAACAAAACATTCATAACATTATTTGGCTTCGAAGTGTCAGGTGTCAGATCAGTTTTCTTGTTTACCAACAGAGGGCGCGCGTTCATAGATCGAAGCGTTTATAAAGTTAGTCTTATATTAAAATTTTAGAAGGGTATTTTTATAATTATTACAGGGATATATACACTAAATAATAATATATACGTGAAGCAAGTTTAAAATATCATAATGAAAAATCAGACATATTTTGTAATGTCTTTAAAAATATACCGTGTCATGTTCTCATGTTAGCACTACAAATACACTTTAGATTTTTTTTATTAGGTATTTCACGGGTTTAGAAAATTGCGCTGAAGTCCTTGAGTTGAAAAGAAGAGTGTCCAGCGCCCTAGGTTTACCAACCGAACTTAAAACCAAACGACAATAAAATGTAGTTTCTTTTTTAGTTTTAAATTATTATCATATAGCAGCCATTGGGTAAGATTAAAGGTAAAACTAAATAATGTTGTCATGTACACTTAACACCCTTTTGTTATACAAACTCTTCTTTGCCAAACTATAGACGGGACGCCGCATGAGTGAATGGGACATCGCTATAGCCGTTACCTACATCTGTCCCTTTCTATGCCTGAAATTGGTCAGGTTTTAATAGGGTTTGTATGTACGAATTCGTGAAGCTGGAAATGTCTAAAACTAGCATATATTTTTAAGAAAAACCCTTTAACACTTCAGCAGCCTCTACGCTCATAGTTGAGCCACAGATTATATATATGGGGTCTAAAGTTACACCTTTCTGGCTGGTTAAACCTACCTACATCATTGAGTGATATTGCCCTGCAAAGTGGTAGTTTTCGATTTCGAAATGTCGGATGCTTCTTTCTCACTACATATTTTGTGACCTAATAATCGAGAGCTAACGTAATTTCGATGTTTGAATTTGGGAGTTTCTGTACCTAAGTACCTTCCTACTCCCTGATCCTGACGTCATTGTGTGAGCAAACTTTTTAATTACGATAATCTAGTTTTCTGGAGAGTTTAAGGTCGTTTATCGACAGGCATTACGTGTTAAAAGCTACCTTATTTTGGAATCAGTTTATCCAAGAATTGCACAAACATTTTATTTAAACCAAGACAAAACTAAAGCTTCACCTATGGGTCCTGCAGATGATCCTACATAACATGTCGATAAATTATAACCAAAGGCTTCAAATAATAATAACATAGGTAATTTCGATAACGAACCGTTACTTGTTTGGTCTCCACCGAGGCCCTCGCCATCGTCTGCATCTCCCGAAGTAAGGCGTACACCATTGTAACTTGCTGTTTTTTTAAATTTGACTTTATTGCACTATTTTCCGTACAGAGACCGTGTTTTAAGTTTAAACAATGGCGTTCGAAATAGTGAACAGTTTGGTAAAAGTGTGAGCCCGAATTGTTAGGTTTGGCCTTGGCCGTGACCGACCGTTCACTGTTAGTCGGCTGCGGTTGGGCAGCTATGATAGGTTTTGTACATAAAAAGAACAAAAATTAAGTAGGTGCCAATGGTGCCAATATAAGAAAGCGACAGATTGCGGTTTGAAACTTGCGCGATAACTCCACGTTTATAAGGCCCTGTCTACACTTTGTTAAGTGCAAATGTGTGAATTTCATACATTCGCTGTCAAGGGGCAAGTAGCAAATGTATGAACTTCAAAGTTGCATTTAACAAAGTGTAAACAGGGCGTAAGGTTAGGTAGGCAAGGCAAGTGAAGTGATTAAAGCGTTAGATAGTATTTGCACTTAGTTTGAGGTGATTAGGAACCCTTAGAGTGCGAGTTCAACTAGTACGTGGTTAATTTGATCAACATGACGTTCTGTGCACGGAAAGAGTAGGTAGCTGTACTCACTGCTACTGGCGGTAAAGTGATCTGTCTGACGCTCATGAATATTTAGGATCTCATGATTGTACACGTGTTGCGAACCCCGAAGAGCGTCGATCGGCTATTTAACCCTGCGTTTGGCTAAACACTAACAGATGCAAACACTAATCTGCTGACGCTGATGTGGATCACTCCATTCATAAAACACAAACTTTTACTCATGCCGGGAATCGATCAGAGAACCAGAGGACAGAACAGAGTTATACAATACAATGCCCGCTATACAATGTTCCAGCTATATTTGTATGTATGTAGTTATGTATACCTTCTACTTATTTTAATTTAATTTAAAATAAATCGTCGGTTATTTTTTCTTGCAGACACATACTGTTAAAAATCCCTTCTGTGTCGACCATACCTACGTTGATCTAATAATAGCTCCTACAGTCAAATGCATAAGAGCTACGATATGATCACGACATTCACGGCATAGAAGCAAGGTGGGCCGAACTAGAACAAAGGCTTTAGTAACCCTGATTCCTTAAAAGTAATAATTATGAAAAATTAAATGATCTAAGACTGCTGGCATGGAATTGAACATATTGTTATGCCCTGCTTAAGACTATTGCCAATTTAAATGAACCTTTAACATGAATTATTATGTAACATAGTTTTAAAATGCTTAAATGAAACCACAAAGTAAACAATCAACGTCGTACTCACTTTCTTCTGGATACGTGGTACTTTCAACTGCTGCCAGTCTGCCATATTGTTATTTTCAAAAACCGAACGCAGTGAATTTAGCTGTGAAACGCGCGCGACTGCCTTGAAGTGAGCGATAAGTCGTGGATAAGTCGAAGGAAACCGTTTATCTGCATGCCGTAATTAGATAACACTGCTCAGGTTGATAACTGTATTGTTCTATAATATGCTCGTTCATGATCTAGATAAACTTTAATGGAACTGTTGAAATGTGTACGTAAATGGTTTTCAACAAACCAGTGTTGGTCACCTTTACCTGACAATGATTACTTAACTCTTAATTCAGAGATTTAGACATACATTTTTAAATATTCTTCTTCTTTACAATAAGATTAAAGCATCTTACATTCGTTCGGTGGCCTAATAGCTTATTGTGTCGACTCGTGATCGCCATGAGGGGATGTGGGGTACGAGTTCGAACCCGATCACCATGAGATTTTCTAACTTATTTAAGTACCTACCTATATTACCAGATGCTCTTACGATGAAGGAAAAACTAGTTTGGAAACCTGCGCATTCAAATTAAGGAGTGTGTATGAATGAGGTGCACAAAAGATCTAAATGGGTCGAAGTGTATACAAGATGAACAACTATCAACAAAATAAATAAATAAGTATCAGGGACAATCTCATCCAAATTGATCTAGCCCCAAACTAAGCTGTATGCTTGTACAATGGGTACCGGGCAGCGATAAACATACTTATAAAGAGAAATATGTACTCAAATACAAATTAAACGTCCTAGAATCAGGAACAAATACAAATAACTGGCCTTACCGGGGTTTGTACCCAGGACCGCTCACTTCACAGGCACTAACTACCAATTAGGCTTGCCTACGTGTCGTCTAAAGTGACAAGCTATGCCGTCAAGTTGGTGAGGTAAGAGCGTCAACGGGGTAAGTGTGACAAACCATATATTTTTAGCTTACCTTAACTGGATTTACTCGAAGCTATAATACTTAATCTTACTCCTACTGTATTCTTACTTCCTACTCTATTTGAACTAGAACTCAGGTGCACAAACGTTAGTTTTCACTAATGTCTCATTGGGATACCTTCTCTCACTTTTTGATTCGCCATGGCAGAAAGTGATAACACCCAACTTTAGGCGACGTCAAATTTAATGCACGTTCATGCAACTGGGCGATACTCGGCTACCACAGATTTTCTTCTTCTTTACTAGTTTTTGACTGTAGGTATGGTAGAACTTGAAGCACTTAAGATAATCGCAGAAATGTTACAAAAAGCCACATAAGTTTAGCTCCGGGCTAACGTTTCCCACCCCTTAAATCATGTCCAATTTCCACGATTTTTGAAAATGTCGGATCTAGTATTTTTTAATTTGTTCCTTTCCAAGAAATATTCAAGAAATATTTATATTTCAAAAATCGTAAATGCGGGTTTAAGATGATAAATATTTCCGCTTCTTTTTTTAAAATTTTCAGCTTCATAATTATTTTATATGGAGGGATTTTATTCTCGATAGAGGACGCGGTTAGTCTAATTGGTAGTATAGTATCGCTGCTTAAAATGCCAACGATCCGTGTTGGATCCTTCATAATGGCAAATGACAATACAGTACAAAACAAATTATTGTACACCATACAAAAACATTCTAGAAAAATAGCACAACTAAAAATTATACAGGATCTCTTCCAGACAATCTTGGTAGTGACCCTGGGCAAAAAGCTAGTGGCCTCGAGTTCGGTTCTCGGTTAAGGCACAATATTTTATTATTTTATTCCTGAGCCTTGGATAAATACTCATAAGCATACCGTTGTTTAGACCCATAGTACAAGCCTAGAGAAGCTAAAGTTTAATTGGGGACTACCTACTTCAATAATGTGTACCTAACATTGTTCTCCTGACATTATCGGTAGCTTAAGTTTAGGACCTCCTCAGTAAGTGTTTCTAAATTTACGTCAACCCTACCTCCGAATTATAATGCAAATTTTCCTCATCAATAAAAAGTAGCCTATATCACCGTCGGGGTATTTTACCTTGATGTGCTTATTAATCAGAATGATTTCCACTTTGTTCTATTTATATGGTTCACCGCGAATCAAGAACATAAACAGGATTAATATATTTTTATTTATTGTAACCGCACTCTTCACTAGCCGGCTACGTCAAGTCCATTTTCTATTCTGACTACAGGGTGTGTTCAAATTGAAATGTAAACAGATCGGTTCCGGTTATATGATAATATTGATAATGTTTAAAAGATCGACATTTCACATTAGTCATTTCATTTGCCATTAATTGAAAACCATTTTTGGGAAAAATGCTATTAAGAAAAATACGTCAGAATAAGGTAAGGAAGGTATGGCATATCAAGTGAGGTCCCACTGAACTCCTATTCTCGCTATTTTAACGATTGTAGAAACCTAAGAATAAAGTAAATTTTAAAACGCCCCAGCGTAAGCTAAACGGTTTTTAATGAAATAATCAGATATTGTATAAAGTTAATTTGTTTAGGTTCGATATGGTTTTGTCGATCACGCGCGCGCCCGCGGCGCAGCGCCGGCGCAGCTCGCGGGACATTTAAAATAATTACAAGCCATCGGAGAAACGTAACAGCCAGTGTTTTGAGACCATTACTTATTTTTTAATTCCAAAAAATGGCTTTAAAAGCACACACTTAGTGCCTATTGGTGCAATGCGGGCAATAAATGAGACTATTACAAGTTTTTCGTGTAATTTTGTTGTATGAATTATGCTGTATAAAATTAGAGCTCGAAGGATTTTTGGTGAAAATATACATGAGTTAAAAATGAAGTTTAAAGTGCTTTTGGGTCAAGGTTGTCGCGAAATGAACCTCAAGATATAATGGTATATGGCTTTTGAATATGGCTTGAAACTGGAGTAAAACCGACTAAACTTGGGTCAATATTTGAGAGAAAGGCTTTTTTTTTATGGCATGGAGAAGATAAACGAGCACACAGGCCACCTGATGGAAAGTAGAAACTGTGACCCTTAGACATTCGCATTCATATGACTGCAATGCAATCCTAAGACTGCAAATGCGTTGCCAACCCTGAGGACTAAGATGGAATGCCTCTATGCTAGTCATTTCACCGGCTGTCTTATCCCCAAACCGGAACACAACAATGCGAATACTGCTGTTTGGCGGTAGGTTAATGGATAAGGCTTTGTAAAATGACAAAAAATATAGCGAAGCCAAAGATATTAACGCCGAGTACTAGTTTTCCTAGCATATTGGCTTCTTTTTATGCGTGTCCCTACAATCTACAGACGTTAGTGAAAGTAGTTTTTAAGTACTGTACCTAAAAGTACAAAAGGTACCTGTAAGTACCTTTTTATTCATCCCAATATAATATTGTATAACAGGTATCCTGATTTCAAAGGATGTGGTGGGTGAGGTTTTACAAAATTGATATTATTAAGAAATCCACAAATAACATTACAATCACAACAGTGAGTAATTACGAATACCTGTATATAGCAACAAGGTGTTTTAAAATAAAAGCAAGCGGTCAGTTTAATTTAAATCCGTGCCCGTAGTTCTTGCACCCCCAACCGCATTATCACAGCGGGCTGATGCACTTCACTTCTGATTGGATCATTACCGTGTTCATCATACCCCGTGCGCTCCTCGGGCCACGAGCGAGACCCTCATACCCGCGCCGCCGCACCAAAGCGGGACGCATTGCTCTCCTGCGCATCGCTCACGAATTATTTCATATCATGATTATTGGAACTTTATTGCACTTCGTAACTAACAATTGACATTAGGAAATGCAATTTCATATTGATTTCGTAATCTCATCCGTCGTTTATTTTTATCAATGCGCGCAAATCTTTCTATGATTTGCGGCTAACCATCGCGGGGCATGTTGGTTGTTTTCTTGCGGCTCCACGTTCCAAGGAAATGTCATTAAAAGCTCGATAGGGGATTAACTCGGTTAAATTTTCACGTAGCTCGGCAGGAAATCGGTTAAGCCGTCACAAAGGGTGGGAAGAAACCGAGAAATTATCTTTTCGTCGGAATACAAACCGCTGAACAGGCAATTACACCGTTACTGAGTCGGGCATTAAGTTATCAAAAAATAATAATGTTTCACACCGGCCGGAAGGTGTCGCGCGGTCACGTGCTGCGGTCGCCATCTTGCCACTGATTTCGATACGAATTACTCATCACGTTTCTAATAAAAATCGTCCATCAGCCCGTTGTCTTGCGCAACCGCATTTATTGCCATTAATGGACACTTTCCTCACGTTAATATTAGTCCGCGTGCCCGGTACCACTGCAACTCGGAAGATGCCGACTGACATACAATTACTCGAAGCGATGCACTAATGAGATTAGCTCACGAAAATATTATAATTCATTAAATAATTAATATAATAGACCATTATATTTGCATTCGCGCAAACTACATTTATTACAACAGGACAAGCATAAATAAATAACTATTTAGTGCCTTGTCGCATTAACGACCATGACTGCTACACGATTTTTATATTGACACAGTACTTACTAAAGTGATAAGCTCGTACCTAGGTACCTACTTACTCGTTAGTATGATAAACTAAACTACCATCTTAAGTATCCATTGATTTTTGTACAATTTTGTAGGCGGTAGCACGTTGTATCGGATGGCTACCATAATCTTATTTGCAAAACTTTCCACAACCCGCAGTGTTCGCACTTTTGGATTTCGGCGTGAGGTCAAAACTTTCAGATAAAAAAATGTCCATCTTACTTAATCCTCAGGATTGGCAACAAATTTGCAACACTGAGATTAAAAATGACAATGGGCCTCAAACCATCATCATGCACCTTATACATTTGACATGTTATCGTATTGTTTATAAGAGCTATCCGAAAGTTGATTATACGGATACGATAACGTGTCAAAAGCAATATGGTTTTGCCGAGTAGAATAGAGTACTCCCGGTAGGTTGTGTGTTCATTTCCCTTCACGGTGCCTTAACTAATTTGTCATAAACCACATCGATAACGACTCGAGAGCGCAGCGAGTGTCCTTGGTACCGCACATAGAACATTACCATCGAGATGGAAATGAATTAAATGTAATTCGAATAATCGAGGCTCGGGCAATAACAAAACAAAGGGAAAAAGTCCAGCTGCGGAGCGAAGGATTCAATTCGGAACGTGATGAGCCGGGCTTTCATTTACGTACGCGGCTTCGATGACCACGGTAATGACGGGGATAGATCTAGTTTATCTACTGATTCTTCGATTATTGCGCTTAAGGAACTTTGCTAGTTGGAAACAAGAAAGCTTTGAAAGTAAAAAAAAATAAATACCTATGAAAAAGTCATCAAGTTAGGATTTGAATACTAGAGGTTTTAATTAAGCTACTGTGACTCGAGCACAAGCTAAGTAAAGTTTTCGGAACGCCATCGAGTAAATTGGTATGGCGAATGGAACAGCGCCCCGCGTGACGTGACCGTATTTGAAACTCACATTCCCAGCCCAAACTTAAAATTAACGTTTTGTATTGTCAATATTCTCATGGAGTACTTAAAGGTAGTGTACGAAAAATAATGCATGGTAGCGCTGTCTGTTTTATGCCGGCTGTACCAACTCGTCGAGGCACCCTGAGACAGGATAACAGCGAGTGTGTACATACTGTTCTTGTCTTGCCTCGCTTGCTCTCGTGTCGTCTCACCATGTCCTGATCATGATAGGTTTTGGCGCATGAGGCTCTCGGTGAGAGGGTCTTTACGAGTGTGTACAGCCGGGTACACACTCGTCGAGACACCCCGAAACCGGCCAAGGTCGAGTGTGTACATATTGCTCTGGTCTTGCCTCGCTCGGTCTCGTCTTGCCTCGCTCCGTCTCGTCTCGTCTCACCATGTCCCGGTCGCGATCGGTTACGGCCTGAGGCTCTCTACGTGTGTGTACAGCCGGCATTAGAGGTTCTTCTAATAGATAGTTTCCGTAAGGGTATAATCGTTTTCGAATAGTAAAGGCAAACGTGAACGTGACATATAATTGATTTTTTTGTGCTCGAGCTACTGTAACAATTAAATCTATCAAAAATGCCAGAAACTTTAACTTAAAATACACCCACGAAGGTCAGGCTGGCTACAAATAATATGTTTAAGACATCTGTTGGTAGCACATAACTTGTGCCGAGGCGCAAGTAGCCGAGCAAAAAGATCGCGCCTACAACTTACCTACACCTACAACACAGTAAATCTCTCAGGTTTTAAATTTACAACACATTTATTTATATCTTAGCACAAATTACAAGGAAAATAATAATGAGCTGAAGTCATATCTCATTACTTAAGTTAAAGCTCAACGACTGTGGACAGGCCGAGGGCTCTGGGTCCAATATTATTCACCGGTTTAAAAGGCTTCGATTGATTCCATTGCAACTTAAACTCTACTTTAAATTCTCCAAGTTAAGCCTCATTTAACACATTCAAATTCTGGCACTTGCGGTGTTTCAATAAAGAGAGTTAAACTCGGAGGCGTTCGTTAGGCAGTTCCATAATTAAAAAATAAAATTGACGCCTGCGCGGCGATGTGCTGAAAAGTTTCGCCGAGCCTGAGTGATGCGCCGACGCAGCTCTTTGTTCTTTTATAAGGATTTCGTTTTTTAGTGCAAGGTGTTTTATGTGAGATATTACACATCGCCGTGATTTATATTGCAGGTCATTGACCTTTATTACGAACGGCATTGCTTTTGGTCCGAGATTCTAATTGCTTAATTGTGGGCACAATGCGCAGTCAGTTGATTAAATAATCTGACAAATGGAATGCAGCTCATTTCTACATGTAGGTAGGTAAAACCAGTCTGCTACAATTGTTTAATCAACTACTTAATTTGTAAAGTAGTGGGGCGCGTCTTCGTGGATTGACAGTACTTATATGTAGCTGTAGGTGTCAAGTCAAACATAAAAAGGTACTGTCAAACAACATTCCAAAATAACAGCTTATAAAGAAGTAAACCACTCTCCTTATCCGGCCTCACAAAGTGTCTTAAACTGGCTGGTAACAATCTCGGCGCATATTTTCTGCAAACGCCATTAAGATTACGAAAACAAATTGCAACGCATACCTCATCGCGTCGTTCACGCAAATAATTAAAGCGGCCAGTAATAATTACTCGTGTTAAAATGCAAATGCCTCGCCCGCGGTATCGTCAGTGTAATGTATGCGAATTGGGTACAGATAAGTGCGCGAGATTTACTCCTCGACGTGTCATGTGTGAAGCTTTACCGTTCATTGACCGACAGAGTGATTTGGTGCTAAGTGTTTGTTTGGGATACATTTTGCTCTTATTTGCTGGGGCTCGGCATGGCTGCGCTTTGTGACGCAAATGCGTTCAAATGAATAAATATATGCAGTTAGTGTACAATGATTTGGCATGATTGGACCTCACGCGTCGCACTTCATTCATTCATCACTTACCTACTACATCTTAGCAAATATCAAATATTAGCTTACGGCAGAGAAATTGAAAAACATTCCCGCATTTGAACTGTTAGGTTTTCCCACTAAATTGCTCGTTTGCGCACTACCATTATCTCTTGCAATCAGTGTTCCGTCTGTGACAGTTGAATTTGGAAGGTGTGAAATTTAACGTCACCGTTGTGGACAGGTATCGCGTCTTCATGATTATGATACTTGAGTTGGTTTCATAGTATTTGTACGAATCATTATAAGATTAAAGTTGGGTTGATTGGAAATATTAAAAATGAAAATAATTTTATTTCCTACCTGGACTCGTTTTCATGAATATCTTTTACCAAACTTAACTGTCACGTCACGTTAGGTAAAACGTGGTTTTTGATTACCAAAGGTTCATTCCACCGTAACACCCGAAACGGCAACTTTTTTATCAAGGTTTATTTCAATATTGTATTTCGATATTTGGATAATATTTTATTTTACTTGACATGTATAATGAAAAGTTTAAGGTATAAGAGAATAACGAGATAGTCACTAATAAAAAGTAGCTGTTTCGGGTGTTACGGTGGAATCACCCCAATGAAATTGTGTCCCTACTAAACATACAATTAGTAGGTACTTGAATCGTTTAATCCTGAGATTCGAAGCCCACAGCAGTATACTGCTGGACAGGCCTTTTGAGGCACCCCGCAAAACCCTGTCCTCTGCTTAGCGCATCCAGTCGCTTCTCATTCTCACCCTCTTATACAGGGTGTCCCAAAAGTACCACGCCACAGAGACACCGGAGGTAGGTCAGCTCAAGAGGAACCTAACCAGCGTAACATGACCTCAGTAAAAGTTGCACGGTTTTCGAGTTATTAGCGAAATGAAGATTTTTAAGAATTTTCCCCTTTGCTTTTACATTTTTAGTACCAGTATCGACTTGGACAGCTTTTAATAACAGTTTTTTATGTGTATGAAATCACGAATAGCTAATTTAGAAGTCTGAAGTGTTATTTTGTCAATAACTACTACAAGAATCTAAAAAAAGTTCGATTTATCTCGATTGAAATTGTCACAAAAACATTAATTTCAACTTTGATCATCTGCCACAAAAAAAAAACAATTAGAAACGAAACAAACAAGTAACGCCAATAAATTAGATACATTATGCAGATTCAGAAATAGTATAACACATGTATCTTACTACGAAAACGATAAGCATTTTTGTCATTTTAGTGATGCCTCATGGAACTAACCTAAAACTTGAGCTTCGAAAGCAGTCACTAAGTGCTACAAAAATGTTGTGGACAGCGGTTTTGCAAAATATCATGAGGGCTAATTTGTCACTCTTTTGAACGTTAACTTATTTTAATTTCAATGGGCCGGATAAAATGGCAATGAAAATAAAAACAGATTTTTTTTTCATTCATTTATTGTAAACTTAATTAGGTTACATTACAATAAGTGTTCAAATTGTGTCCCATGGACTCGAATGCACCAAAAACATCGTTTTATAAAATTTCGGCTCAATTTAGCGAGACAAAAGTAGAGTTTGTAATAACACTAATAAGTGTCGAGGTAGCAGACAACTTGTGCGGGAGTGTGAGCAGTGATGGCGTGCAGCATCAGGAAGGTTACAAAAATGCCTATCTTTTCGCAGTAAGATAACATGTGTTATACCATTTCTGAATCTGCATAATGTATCTAATTTATTGGCGTTACTTGTTTGTTTCGTTTCTAATTGTTTTTTTTTGTGGCAGATGATCAAAGTTGAAATTAATGTTTTTGTGACAATTTAAATCAAGATAAATCGAACTTTTTTTAGATTTTTGTAGTAGTTATTGACAAAATAACACTTTAGACTTCTAAATTAGCTATTCGTGATTTGATACACATAAAAAACTGTTATTAAAAGCTGTCCAAGTCGATACTGGTACTAAAAATGTAAAAGCAAAGGGGAAAATTCTTAAAAAATCTTCATTTCGCTAATAACTCGAAAACCGTGCAACTTTTACTGAGGTCATGTTAGGCTGGTTAGGTTCCTCTTGAGCTGACCTACCTCCGGTGTCACTGTGGCGTGGTACTTTTGGGACACCCTGTATAGAGTCTCGCAATGGGGCCGGAGTTCTACCGAAGGCGCGGTCTCACTATAGAACACGTTTGCACCAGCGATTATAGGTTCTGCCACAGATGTGGTCGGCATATTGTCTCTGCAACCTACTTGCTATGTTGTTCGCTTCGGCTCTCTTGTTCCTGGATCTTATTGATCAAAGCTTATTGATAGTTGGAAAGTACGTACTTACCTATAACTAACTGATATAAGATCCGTGCTCAGTGGCGTAGATTTCGGCGATGAAACTGTCCAGGTGTTAAATGTGTAATTATGCTTTACTTATTTAGTTGTTGCATAGTCACGTTGTAGCTTATTAATAGTTGCTGTAGTAATGGGCCAGCTCGACTGGTGCCACTATCCTTTTAGAGAACATCGGCGTTGTACCTACCAAATGTGAGACCCCACTTGCTCACCTTTCGATATCCATCCTCCGGCATTACCAACTAATTTCTTAAATAACGGCGACGCACCTGTGTATCCTCCAGCGGGTGTTCATAGACAGTGGAGATTGCTTATCATAGCTTATCTTGTTTCACTTTGCTAGAGCTGTATAGAGTATCTACGTACGGAGGGGAGGTACGAGTTTCACTACAGTACCTACTCTTGCAAGGCAACAAGTCAGAAATCTTCCTGAATCATGATAAACTGGCCTTAAAAATCAAAACTAGGAGGGCGGATCATAGAATAATATAAACTAAATTACTATTATAAGGCTGTTTATCTGGGTTTTAATCATGATGTATTGAGAGCAGAATCTCGTAGGGGCCTACGAGTATGTATGCAAGTACAGTGCTGGTCCGCAATATTTGTTTTTCTGACACAAGAGTGTCAAATACACCTACTATACGTTGCGAATGCAAGCGCGATAGCGATAGCCAGCCGAAAGTTATTATGAAGCTGGAAATACTGTAAATGTAGGTAACTAGTTTTATACTTGCTTAGCTAATATAAAGTAAAATTTTCGCCTAATACTAACACACGTCCATGGAATAACAGCAGCATACCACAACCTGTAACTAGATAGGTCAGCCTGTGACTAGCTAGGTTGAATGCAAGTCCTTTTAAAAATAATATCAAGTATCAATATTTTTTAAGTTTGCACAAATCAATTTTGAAAAAAGGACATAGGGTTTTATGGCGTTTTTCTGTCAAAATTTTGGTTGCAATTTAGAGAATCACGAATGCTGCGGTTACTTTTAACACGAATTTCTATCACGACTCATCGTTTTTGATGTTTGAAGTTGACAGGCAGGGGAGTCAAATTTCGCATTCATGCTTTTTAAAAATGGTGTCAGTTGGACTGGTGCCCTGCACGTAGGCAAAGAAAATGTAACGTCAATTTAAAAAGATTATGAAATCTTTGTTTTACTGTTTTGTATAAACAATGAAAAAAATGGTTCCTTCATTCAAATAAAAAAACCGGTCAAGCAAGAGTCGGGCTCGCGCACCGAGGGTTTCATATTTAAGATAATATGGTTGGAAAATGCAAAAGAAAATACTTATTTTGTTATGAACTTTATTTGATATGATGTAAGGACCATTTTGACTAGCCTAATTTTAGTACAGATTTTAACGTTTTCTGATAATTAAAAACTTAATTACGAAACTATGTATAATACTTATTTGACCACTTCATTTTATCTTTCGCGTAAAATATAAATAATTATCTTAAAATCAGGGTATTTTCAGATGTTTTGTCCCATAAACTTCGAAGAAAAAAATGGGGAAATGGTAGTTTTTTTGTACATTTTTAACGCCTTATAAGAGTTTTTTATGCACAAGGAACCCATCATAAATGTATGTATATTGTAAAGCATTGGTCAATAGTTGTGTAACTGTGGTAACATTTGCATGCCTATATTTATGGTTAAACATGTGAACCTTCCATAAACCGAAAAACCTTTTTGTTATAGGTACCATGTTTTTAGCAAATAAATTATTATGTTTATGATCTCAAAAGTCGCTATTACTGGAAGTTAAACTCCAACTAACTTTTTGACATCCGAAAGTCTTATCCCAAAACACCGAATGTTACATTACACGTAAAAAACGAGCGCACGCAGCCATCCGTCACTCAAGACTCGATGATAAACATAAACAACATTTTCATAAGAAGAAAATAACAAACGTAGACACGGATTGCGTCTCATCCCGAAGGAGCGGTCCGACAACAAAAGCTAACAAATCCTGTTTGTCCTGCGGGAAGCCGTGATTTAATACAAATTATTATTAGACGACATAAATAACGTGGCACGGGGGCGGCCGGCTCCTTAATAAGTAATAAAGGGGTCATCGTTCATAAGGAAGCGTGCGGAATTAACCTGCGCATATGGCGCTATCTGTGTCGACGACTTCGTGCCCCCGAAACGTATGTTGTTGCCTAATACGTTTTGCTAGAACTACTTCTTAGTACCATAAAAGCGTGATACCTGATTCAAATCGATAAAGTCCCAATTGCTGGTTCATATTGTGATCTCATAAGGGGGATGCGTGCCGCGGAATTGAAATTCAGTTAAATGCTCGGATAAGAAATTTCGTTGTTTGTGTTGTGTATGACCTAAGAACTCGTAAAATAGTAGCCTTGGTGGATTATTTAATTTAGCGAAATCACTGTTCTGCCATAACAATGGCCGCAATCAGAATCGGTTAGTGACGATTAAGTCGAGCCTTAGTGACGATTCTTCATTGGTACACAAGTTTGAACATAATGTCACTGAGTACGGCGGTAAAACAACGGTTGGCGACATTTTCATTTCATAGGAAGTCGTCTTAGAAATTTAAAGCTCTCTTTTTGGAAGTCTGCATATTTGTTACATTCTTTCGGTTTACAAAGAATGGCGTGATGGAACTGTTGGTACGATTCACCCTAGGAAGGTAATAGGTTGTGTTAAAAGTATTCAAAACAGTTTTAATTAATGAAGTTTAATTATCCTGTTTCGTAGATAATGTCATCTAAATAGTAAACAACGAAATCTGTAACTTCTTGTTGTCGGTTGGCACGCTAAGTTTTTGAGGTGTTACTGTTAATTAATTAGTGAATTTCGTTGGCTCGTTTCATCTCAATGACACCTTCGGAAGTAACTTAGAAAGCAATTATAACATTATACAGTGAGGCCAAATTTCAGGGCTAAAGTACCTACGTTGGAGTTGCTAACATATCGCTAAAATTATATTTTAAAACCGGTAAACAAAAACAAAAGCACAATGTAATACTGTAATACTGGATAATAACTGGTGTTGACCTCTGGTCGATAGCCGATAGCCTGCTCGTTAGGTGCCACGGTAACAAGTCTAGCCGTGTTCCTAGAAACAAGGTCTTCAGCTTAGGGCATGTTGGGTTGCCGTGCATATCGTTAACTTTGCTTGGACGAGATCAAACGATACCTCTATTCGAGTCCCGTTAATGTAAATATCTAATAATTTATTTCTCGAGCCTTCCGCAGCGTGTTGCCGATTTGCTCGTAGCGTGCGGAATCGCCGATCAATATTGTCATCGAGTGATTGTTTTATTTTTAGAACGACGGAGGAATAAAAAATGCGGCCTTTACTTTAAAATCGATTTTCTGGTTATATCAAAAGTTTACAAGACGTTTCTAGCTAAGGTTACAACTTCGTGCGAATGTAGATAATTGGAATGAGGTATCTACCATATATTTTAATAGCGTTTATAGTTAGCTCTTTAAAATTGGGTTTGATTTATAATATAATTTGTGTGTTTATGTAACTCGGATTAAAAAAGACCTTAAGATGACGTTTGCGGAGGATACCTAAACACGGCACGAGGAAGTAATTTTTCCCTCCAATCTTTCCGTAGGTTTTCAGAAACAAACCTTTTGTTTAATGTTTGTGCGGGCTGCCGCTGAACCAGTGAACTCTACCCGGAAAATTATCATCACTACTATCAGGTGAGATAGATGTCATCGATGGTCAGTGTAACAATGTATAATATTCGAAACATTCCCGATTTTTTTGTTTTTACCAGAAAAAATGGAGAGAGATAATTGAGTATACTAAGAATTTATCGTGAAATTTTCATAGGAACGTTGCATATTTGAGAAGCGCCTTGTCGGTACAAGACTAGGTCAGTTTTATAATAAGAAAAAGCAACTGAATCCATATTTAATCAGCTTACAACAGCCAACACTATAAAAAGGTTGAGCCCGCCAGTAAATCCACGTCACTTCATCGGGTGCGCGAAATTAAGTTCGATTTAAAATCATAAAGCAATCGAAGGGCGGGTATTCCGTACACGAGTGTATGAGGGTACGGGTAATAAATGAACTAGGCCGTTAATAACTTAACGCCCGTAGGATAAAGTAGCGCGCGGGCGACGCGCGACGCTTTCCCAATGAACCCTAGTGAGCACAACACGGGCCCTGATGGGTTTATAGTTCTCGAAATACAGGAAAACGAGATCGACCATCTTTGTCTGGGAGTTGGACTATTTGCTGTCCAGAATGAACACATAGTGTCCTTAGGCTAACACTCTATACTAAGTATGTGTATACCTACACTAAAGCGCTTTAAGATCCATCCCGGGATCCATGACGGAAAAATACTTTTTGTTGAGAATTAAATCATCAAGTAAATGAATTTAATAGTACCTATATTACTTACTATTTGTCGTCATCGTCATCAATAATAATTCCTACAATACCTTGACGTGACCTATAATCCCAGAGTGGGGTAGGCAGAGCTACAGAATTACCTACAACTTTAAAAACTTGTTGATAATTCAGTGACCACATTGTTGTTGCAAGACCATCACCTAACAGTACAAGCCTATATTCCCTTAGTCGTCTCTTACGACTTCCACGGGAAGACATGGAGTAACACTATTCTACCCGGCAACCACACGGGGAAATAATTCCTATCGAGGAATAAATATAGAGCAGGGCACCTAACAATGTCTGGGTTCCTCCCACCCTAAAATCCCAAATGGGCACATAACAGCTAATTGTTCCAAACATGAAGGTTGCTTTATGTTGATGATTAACAACATCTATAGTCGGTCCTTGACGTTGTGGGTATGAAAACTTGTGACCGCATTTAGCGTCGTTGGAGCTCAAAGGGTCCATTTATAATCCCTCATAGATTAACCTTGGAAAACCAACAAAGTAAAGTAAAGACTACCAAGCAAATGCTTTTGAGGCAATGAGGAGTCGAGGAAAAAGAATAAGAGTATCGTTATTGACAAGACGAGAACTTTTTGAAAAGGTGTTCTAATAAATTATGCTTAGAGAAGTTTGTCTCAAAAGTATACAATTTAACTTTTAATTTATTGTTCTTTATTTACTAAGAAAATAAATGAACAAAATTCTGCTAATGGCTACTGGCTTCTGGCTGGCTAAGGAGCTTGAACTCCACGTGGTCGTTTCTACGTCACAGCTAGTGCTAGACTTAAAAAAAAAACGCAGTCACAAAAAAAAGATGTCATTCCGACCATTAGTTAGTCTAAAGCGTAGGTAGTATCAAGCACTGATAATAGTCAACACTAAATAGTACCTTATTTTTTTTAAAGTATGCTTTTAAAAAAATCTCTGAAGATATGACCATTTAAAAAAATCAGTTGCCAATATTATTACACAGTATTTATCCAGTATTCATTCCACCAGCAGGTTAACGATAGCCAAAACCCCTTACCAAAGATAAACAATACCTTTTAACAAACATATCAGGTGTTGGTGTAATTTCATTAGGCAATAATAAACCGCGTTAGATATTTATTAGCGTACTCCATTCATCGCTTATTAGTGAGTGCGTGCCGAGCATACCCTAGGGCTGCTCCGTCCTCACAGGGTTACCAACTTTCAGAAAAAAAAGGTATCAACAAGTTTGTAATTACTTACAGGGTTATTGTTTTCTGTTCGCAGTTTAAAATGTCTTTGAAAAACTTTACATTTGCTATCTACTCTTAGATGTTACCAAAAACTTTTGAGAAAAAATAGACTTGCCTACTTAAGGCTTGCGTACTTAAAGATCATCCCAGAGATACTAACTATAACTCTGGGTCGTTTTATCTTAATATTTATTACAAGCACTACTTTCACCTGTCACGCTGTCTGTGGGTAGGTACTCTAATCTTGCAAGTTAACAATATTTGTGGAAATATATGGAGCTATGCAAAAACTAAAACCTTGCAAAAACTTAACAGTGAAACCTGAGACCGAATTCAAAACTAAAAGTAAGTGTTGTTTTAGTTTTTCTTTGTATTCTCATGAAATAATAATTTATATATTGAGCCAAAATAGATCAGCAATTTTTGCAAGTACGAACTAACAATTTAGTTACATTTACTATTTTGATATTGTGGCAACCCTGCAGTCGGTAAGCAGGGTCTGATTCGTTTAACCCTTGATTGCATGAGCCATAATCCTTTTACAGGTTGTGCCATACAACTGAGCAGTCAGTCGGTCAAAGTTTCACACGAGAGAGACATTAGGAAATGACTCAGTTTTCTTAAATATGACTTAAAATTATGCTCTAATAAAGCACTATCATAAACCGACATACACATTAAAATTTATTCCAATATGAAAACATAATAAAATTTTCCATCTCCGCATTAAAATGGCCAAGTACCGGCCTCGTGACTCACCGGAGCGGAACTCCCGGCGCAAACTTGGCAGAACGAAACTCACTTGTATTAAGCCCTCTCTGAAATAATTTTGATATCCTCAAAGCTGAAAGGGTTCAGCGCAAAGCCGTAATCCCGCGGCGCCGGCCACAGCCTCCCATTACGGACTAATCGGCAGAGTGCCGACACTCTAAATATCGCTTTTGCGTATATTTATCGAACCATAAATAACGACTCTATGAAAATATAAATGTTCCCTTTTTTCTATCGTTTTCCGAATTTTGTGCTTTTTTTCATAGAGTCAAAAGCTTGAACAGACCACTTTCGCATTATGGAATTGCCAAAACTCCATTTGAATACGACAGCGAAACATTTTATGAAAACGGCGACCGGCGAACGAAACTTTACTTTATTTCAATTTGGAACGATCGAATACAGTTCAGGGAGTGTATTAGTTAAGACCTTTGGATCTCGTAATGTAGCAGTGAGCGTAGAAATGAGATATTTTGGCAGTATTACGCAAATTGGATAGCTTTCAACACTCAACGGAGTAGGTTCTGAACTTCGCGGGGAAAATGGAATTAAAAATATCATAAGACGTAAACATGTCGTAGTAATGATGCCGCTTCTGCAGCCGTGCTCGGGCGAACAACTCCGAACTTCTTGAAAATACATTTTGGAATGATACTCGCTTGCTGTCGAGTTATGGATGTTCTGTAAACATGTTTAAATTGTAAGAAGTTAGGTTACAGATGACTAAATTATCAAAACAGAAAACAAATAGGTGTATACAATTTTGTTCGCGGTAGCTAGCTGTAGGTACGTTGGTCGCCTACTTATTGAGGTATGTGGTTCTACCAAAACACGATACAAATTAACCTGATTATGCGCCCAAATTAGACTTCCCTTAATCCTGTCGATGGCCGCGATGGCCCACTTTGTGAGATTAATAACAATTATAATAATGATCTCATTTCCATAGCTAATGTTATGTTTCAGTCCACTCAGGTAAAGATTCATTATGTTATGCTACGATGTGACTATGTTTGTTGAGCGGGAATTGAGCTTAAATTATTTATTTATTGCTTTTTTAATGCAAAAAAACTATTTTAAATAGCGGACCTAGGCAATGATATTATCTACCAGAATAAATAATTAAATAGTCTATTCAATGGTTTTGATGATTCACCACTTATCAGGAAAATGTGAGTTTTAAAAACGTAATAAGTATGTAGATTTGAATTAGGATTATTAACAAAACTGTATGAAAACTTATTCCACTATAAAATAACCTTTGTTTGTAGATATTACATATGTGTCAAAGAATTGAGTTGAATCGAGACAATAAAATGCTTGATGGTAAGACAGACACAAATCCATTTAGTGAGTGGAATCCATCGCGCCAGTGAACTGAAGCACGTATCTAAATATGATGCTTCGAATGCGGACAAAAAATGGGGCATTATCTTAAAAAATCTCATCTGTAATTTTTGATAATTACACTTTGTGCGGACGAAATGAACCGATCGGACTACTTGAGCGTGGGACGCAGTACCTAGACACACATACAAATATAATTGTTTCTTATTAAAACCGATGTTAATCTTTTTTCGGAGCAGATTCCGGAGCCCTCTCCATCGCATTATGTTTAAGAATCGACAGCTATAATTTCTGTTCAATCAAGATTTAATTGTTTTAATGAGGCAGCATGCGTGAATGGCCGGCCCAATTATTGTTTATTTTTAATCGCCTCAAGTGGTTTTTATGTTGGCAACCCGGCACGCATGGCGGCCCCGACCAATCATTTTCATTATTTTAATAATGTAAACTTCCAATAATAATTTACAGTGATTTGGGGTTAAACACGTTAAGAGATATTTATGCATTCCCGCGGAGATGCGAAACTCTGCTTAGCTCTGTAATTTGATCCTCCGTTGATGGGTTCGTTTTGCTCGGTTTTGTCTAACTGCATCGATATGTGGAGAAAAATGCTTGGTTTTTATCGGTTATAGACATAAAAGGCACGTTACTATTTAATTGCGTTAACTTTCTCTTGTCTCTTTTCGTTCATTATCTTCAAAGTATTTGCATTCGATGCAACGTTTACTACAAAATAAGCGCAGTTTTTTTGCATCCTCTCAATCGGATAGGGAAATCTTATCGACCACTTTTATTAGCCTTAAAGCAGTAATTCGGGCGTACTGACACTATTTGGAGGGTGTAAATAGTAAAGGGAGGGCTATAAAAGCTGAGTAGGGGGGCTCTAACAAGTTAATCCACCCGCGGGCCGGTGGTAACTATAAAGTTTATATCACGCTTTGCATTATGCTTCATTATCTCAGCAATTTTTGCTTTGTTGTGCCCTGCGCAGGGCTGTCGACGGGACGTTGGACAATATGAGAGTATTGTACTAATAAATACACTAGAGTAATCATCAACATAATTGTTTACCAATAAATAAATTACAAGAAATAATCCTAATTTAAGAAGCCTGCAAAATATTTTATTTATAATGTTTCATTTTCCGTACTTTAATTTCCCAAAAATAATTTTGCATGTTTCGCTTTTATTCCACGATATCTCAACTGCTTACTCCGCCGGTTAGGTTAGGTTAGACTGGTGACCAAAATAAAATGTACTTGAACTACCGTGGCGGGAAATACCTTTTTGGTAAACAAAAATGTTGAAAGTTATAATTTTATATTTGACCAAAAATACTTCGCTTAATCGGTAGAGACCCATAATTGTAACCAATACCCTTATTCGGCATAAGAAATCCTCAGTGAAAGAATAGCCAGGTATTTCTTTAACGTACACCTATCGCAAAATTTTAATTTTGCGGAATATTTAATAAGTACCCACTTAATACAAATTATATCATTCAAATTATAGCTCTGCCTACCCCTCTGGGATGAAGGCGTGACGGTGTATATGATATGTATTTAATGAACTCAATCATTACTCGAGTAAATTTTGATTCGTAATAGATAAGTATATGAAACCAATTGTGATGGGAAAAGAAACCCTATGCACACGAAACTACGGGCTTCCACAATTTAACTTTAAAGCTTCGCTACGTTGGCACTTTATAGATCTTACAAAGTTGTACTAGCTTAGTTTATAGCATGACTGTACAATTACCCAGCGTGTAGCTTGTCTATAATGACAAAAATTAAATGTCCATGCGGTAGACACTGTCTGTAAATATTAATTTTTCATAAAGCGTGGTGTTTGCGATTCGCAACCCTGGTGCACTCGCAGGTGAGACAGTGCGTCGCCCGGGGCGCACCACCGCGTCGCTGCGCCGGCGCTCGCCCCCCGCGCCCCGCGGACGGTCACAGGCCGGGTCTTGGAAGACGCGGCGAGGGCGCGCAGACTTGTGAGGTTGAATATGCTGACCATAGTGTTCAATTCTCTGCTAGCGACCCACTTCGCGTCGGTTTATGTGAGTTTTTTGTAACATTTGAACATAATCTAGATTTTTTGTACATAAAAATCTTCCTCTTGAATCTCTCTATCTATTGATGAAATCCGCATTAAAATCCGTTACGTAGTTTGAAAGATTTAAGTGTATGTAAGTAATACAGAAGGACAGACGGCGGGAAGGGACTTTGTTTTATACTATGTAGAGAAGATTTATACAATACAATACAACAATACAAATACGCTTTATTGAACACCACGCAAAGAAAAATAAACAAGAATTACACAAGATTTTGATTTGAGTTGGACCAGATGTTGGTCACTTTTGGTGTTTTTCACTGCAAGCTTAGTTGCAAGACTGGCTTTAGTCAGATATGGGTACCTAAGGCTATTTAAAAACTAAAATAGTTCCGTGTCAGTTTCGAATATGAAATCAACCAGAACAAGTATGATGACACTTAAGAATAAATTCCAGGATCTCTATATTGCGATCCGCTTCGCTTGTGCAAGGCGCGTGCACGAGCCCTGCAGATCGATCACTGGCGTAACCGTCAATTAAGTTATACCACGCAATCTATGCACTAATCATCGGCGTTCAACCGGCCCGAGCTCGTTGTGAACTTTGGTTTAGATCCAATGCGTTTCCGTATTGTATTCTACTTGTTGCGTGAAGCAAGAGGTGGAATAAACAAATGAGTGTACTATTAATACTTACCTCTTATTGTGTTTGTATTACTTAGTAGATATAGTAGAATAAATGAACTTAAATTATTTTTTTAAATTGTAATTTTTCTAAGAAAGTACCCTTACCTAACAATGCTTTAACCTTATACACTTATATTCAGCTGTAAATGTCTTTCAACCAGGGGTGAAATCTAGATTTCTGCTGATATATCTCTGAATGACAATTTAGAATTTAGATAGTTTGGACCATGTCTTAATAGTGAGAGGAGCTCATAATGAATAATTTGGTGAAATGCATTAAAACTGATCAAGCATTCATCTTGTTGTGAATGTGGGATAAGTGTAAAGAGTCTTAAGCAATCACTACTTTAAGATTAGGATCCGAGCAGTGTTAAATGCACCAGAACATTTCCTTGTTCTCAAACACGACTATAAACTTCCAAGAATTATTTCACTTTACCCTTTTATAGTTATTTCACTTTACTCTAAATTGGTGTTATTTTATGAAAAAGAACAAGCAAAAGACAATGTTGTGTCATTTAACGACACCAACAGAGCAAACAGCATTAGAACGAAATTGGCCATTTTACTAAAAGCGGACAAACCTCAATTAGGCGGAATCGTAATGGTGACGACGTGGAAATGACTAAAGGAGCATTCACACACGAGGTGGTGGTGGTGAAAGGTTCTAGTATACTTTGATTTAGATTTCATACTTTAGATCAAGATGTTGCAGGAGAAGATTCTCTAGAAGAAGATGGGCCGAGTGTGATTTGAAAATCCTGTGTCAAATGGAAATGGAGCTAGGCTGAAGCACAAACTCAAGAAACTGGTGCTAGAATTTAACGTTAAAGGACATTGAAATGAAATGAAATGAAATGACGACCTGAAGGCAACTACTGATGAACATCCTATAATAGAAAAAGATACAACAGTGACCAAATTTGAAGGAACATTATGCTGACTAATAGGGCCATAGAACTCACAAGTTGAATACAAAGAAGAGTTAGAAGATGTTTAAATATACATGACATAAATACACAAAAAACCTTCACTTGTTAAAATCATGGCTCCTATAATTATGGATTTGGTAAGTCCAGGCAATAAACGTCCTTTGGCTTGTCATGTCGATTTCTTAATCAATGTACCTGAGGATAACACAAATTTTGATGAACTCCTTCCAATTTTTGAATTGCTTGTTTATTTATTTGATAATTTGGACCCGTTGCATTAGCGGCTGTATGGAGACGCCCTGGGCCGGCGCCATTAGACGAGAGTTAATCTCGATGACGGAACACATTACCGCCGTAATGAGTGGCGCGTGAACCTGCGGACCATTTACCGGCTCGAGGCGTTCCTCTTAGTCCACGGGCTCAGACAATAGCAGGAGTTGGTTGTGGACTGGGGGATACAAATTATGGACCAAGGACTTGGGGTCTTTCCGGATTCTAGTGCTTCTGATAGCCCAGAGTGAAGACTGTTATTGTACGAGCGATCGTCTTTAAAGTTTTTGTCGCTTCTATTTTAAATATTCGAACATTGTAAAGGTGCATACTTACATATTTAATTAGAAATCTATCGACTTTGTGTACGAGGTAAATATAGTTGTCGTTGAAAAAGTGTTCATCAAAATAACAAGTACCGGCAAAAGCACTAATATCTAAATATACGGTCACGGCGACCAATAAATGTAAACATAGACCTAATTATCGTGGCATAGTCTATATATTTATAACTTTTACTGAACCTGACTACATGATTTTGCGTATAGGTATTACTTTTCTCTACCATGAGTAAGGGGTTTTACAAGTTTGGCTCCTTTGTACGTTTGTATGTAGGTAAGACTGTGGCATCATGAGGCGAACAAAAATATTATTTAAACGTATATATTCCATATTGTATTGCTATAATATTTTAATTAATATTACGATATCTGAAAGATAATGGAAGAAAATTAGTCACAATTTATCGCTGTATAAATTGCCTACTACTCGTACCTTATTTACGAAACCATACTCTGGTCCTTTGTGTTGTGAGTCAAAGGACCTAAAACAATTACGGATTGCAATTACCTTTCCTATAATAAGCTAGCCGCCGTTGTTTTAAATATACCTAATTTGAAGTAATTACATTGCCCAACTTGCGTAGTTAATAACAGCTGCTGTGAGATTGTTGTGATAATTGTGTGCTCAACCGCCGGCAGTGATTAGCGATTACGTGAAACTCGTCGGTACTTTGTTGCAAATTGCGGGCGTCTGCGGTCGCGCCGCCGATAAATACGATTTACTGACGCCTCAATTTCAAAACGCTGAGGTCTATAAAGTTCGAGGAGATTACTGTAAAATTAGGAATATCCTGGTTTACAGGTGAGGGTGAGGAATGGGTCGCCGGCGGCGCGCGCGGTACCGGCGCGCACGCAGCGACAAAGCTCGGCGCCGCGGGCGGCGACAGGGACGCGCATACCCCGCTCACCCTCGACCGACAGGGACAGCACTTTTTGCACTCGTGAGATTTTGATTTATCTCGTATAATTATCGAATAATAATCTGTTTTGCATCTCTCGTTACAGCATTACGATAATTTCGTCCCATTACATCGGGTTCTAAGCGGCGACCGTTCGCTAGCACAACGATTGATAATAATCGCTCGCGAAGTATAATGGCGTACACCCACGGGTAATTATTGTTGTGCAGTCGTGAGTTCGTGCGCCGGTGGAATGGCGGAATGCATCTCCTTCGGGGGTTGCGCCGTAAACCAACACGGCGCTCGCGCGTAAATAACCGATCGCTCCCCGCGCTAATGATAGTGGCCCGCGAGCCTCGTCTCCGCTCTTTAATCGATCCAGATAAAATAATTACCAGTATTTATAAGTGCTCGCACTTAATCGCGACCTGATACACGTTATTAAACCCCCCGTGTGCGTGACCACTTAAAGTTTCGCGGATCTCTGGGAACGCGTTTGTTAATTATTGAGCCCCAATCGGTCCGTGGAAACACCACTTAACCTGTAATTATCGTGAGTGCGATTTTAAATTCCGCGAGTCGCAATAACAGTAAAGCGTCAGAAGTGTGAGGTACAATGAAGTCATTCCTTTGTGTCGGCGGAATCACCTCGAGGGATTGAGGAATTCATCTCCGCAGCAAACGTACGCGTAAAATACGAGATGTTGCATTGATGTTTGGTCACGGCGCATCGCTCGTCGTCCGCCGTCCGCCGTGGGCTCCGTTATCCCTGTAGCTAATGATTGGCCGGCATTAAGTCCCGGCTGTTCCGGGTGATTATTGGATCAAACAGATAATTTTATATCGCATTGTCCTGGAGCGTAAAATTTTCTGTTGTTATTACGGTGAACGGCGCGCGGGGCCGCGGCTGCCGCGTATCTGCCGATCGGGCACGGGCGCTCAGCACGAATATCACCTCATCCACACAAAACTAATTAAAACTTATTACAGAAAATAGTAACAGTATTCTTAATCAAATAATTGCATGAAAATAATATGACTTTGATTTTGCCACCCACATTTATTGCATCTGGCTTTGATATGACAAACAATTGACTAAACAGCAAATTAGCAAAGCATTGCTTTATATTAAGTCAGAAATATATAATTTACGTTATTAAATAAAAAACATGGCTAAAACAAGTGTATTTTACTATCATAATGTTATTAAACATTTACAGTATTTTCAGCTATGAAATAACATCATTTGAATATTAAATGCTTTTATAGCGACACTTAAATTGTAACAGCAAATTACGGAGAGGTCGCGAGTGTTCGGCGGAGCCGGCTCACGAGCGCTGTAGTGTTCCCGTAATGAGCCCTCTAAATCAAACAATAGCATTAAAGTGTCAATACGGCCTCGATAACACCTCGCCGTTTTCTTTTGCACACGGAATTATGGTCATAAATCCGAGGAGGAGCCTTTACACGCCACGGCCAGGTCTTCATTCGCTCGCCGACTGTGGGGTGCAGTATTCATTCCAATTAGGCCTTCCGAATTCAATTTAAACGAATTGATGCTATGTATTTGCATGATTGAGTAATAAACAAGGAGCGTATTGATTTTGCGCTTGGGGATCCTCCCCTTGGTTCAAATTGGTGCTTTGAAGTTTTTTGCTCAACGTCTTTAGGTAACGCGTTTTTCGAAATTGCACGTTGGTCAAATTATAATGCTGATCACAATTTGCCCGTAGGTACTTCATTTTGGCGCTACATAATATTGTCTACATAGAAATTTGTCATCGATTTTTCTGAAATCTTCGAGTGCCACTGTGCCGTATAAAAGCGCCTGTAAGGTCGGAAAGCGTTTGGCATTTGGCGCTGTTCGCCACAAATGACTGTCTAAATTATGCGGTTAACTCCTTGACTGGGGCTGTTCGTTTCTCGACACCCTTTCATAGTCGACCTTTTGAATACATCTACGCTGGGGAGACTACGGAATACTAATAGAGGTTATAGGTACACTGTTAAGGATGCTATGTTAGTTTCTAGAGATAATTTGACTCGTAATGTTATGGCTCTATTTAAGTGATGTGCAAATCGCAGATGAATTCGCGTTTTGGATCCCTAAGCGAAGTTTATTAAAGTAACATGTTTGCGTTCTAGCTGATGGCAATAGGTACCGTTGGTGTATTTAACGGTGGGACGGTGGTGGGTTCTGTTAGGTTAGATCGCGATAACATTGCTTTGACATTTCATTTCAGGCTTTTTAAACATACCCTTCTTTGTTATCTGCAGGCAGATTTGTCATATTTATCCAACTTGTCTACATATTAGTGGTTTCTATTTATTGGAAAGGATTACATACATTCTAAAAATACATGTACACACCGTAATGTTTTTGTAGAGTTAGAAAGCATTTCTTAAACCATCAACCCTAAAAACTCCGTTAATCCCAAAATCCAACTTGACATTGGCATTTGAACGCTACAAACAAGTCGAAGCGGTGTCCGAAGGGGTTGAAGATAAACGCACCCCTTGCCGCCGGATAAACAGCGGGTGCGCAATTTGTACGACTGTACAAAGATACAGCCGGGCCGGCGTAATGTCCGCGTGTGCAGGGGAGGGCGAGCCCTTGCCCCCAATAAAAAGTTAAGATTTTCCTTTCTTGATGTTTTAATTTTGGTGGTTTGCTTCTGGATGTTGTATTTATTTAAGGCACTGGCTTTTACTCGTGACTGTTGAACGAAATCGTTTTTTTTTATAGATTGTTTCGTATAACAAAAATAACCACTCTATCTATCTCTCTATTTTTTTTTTTGTTTGTTTTCTTCAATCGCCCAAAGGTTAGCTGGAAGAGATCCCTTAAAGGAATAAGTTCGCCTTTGTACATTATAATTCTGTAAATATTGTATTTGATTTTCTGTTTTTGTACCTTTACATAAATACATACATAACCATTAGTTTGTATAAGTATAGCTCACTATAATACCAACTAATTTTAATATTAAATAAGACAAGAAACTAATAAAAAACATTGAAAAAATATCATTTGCGCCGTTTGACGGTGTTTTTGTATAAAAATATCTTGCATACCAATACAATGACATCGTTGACGTATAAAGCGTATGACGCGTTAAATAAAAGCGAAAATACAAGTAGGTATATTTAATCCCTAAAATTTGAAAAAAATAAGGATTTTACTCGTTCTCATGTCTTAAATTAAGTGTGCAAATAAATAAATAAATTATAGTGCAAATTTAGAGTCTGTCGTGATGACTTTTTACCTTCAACGAATCAATATTCAATAATTTGAAATTTTTGTACTCATAGCTTCTTTAAGACTACGTCCCCAATATGACAATGCATGAATTCTAATTTATCTCGTCTTAATATCAATACGATCCTTAAATTATAGCTCCGACTCCTATTTTTGGAGAACGCCATTGCGTAAAATTCTTAGACTTAATTAAAATTGAATAATAGATTAAATTAGATTCGATAGTTTTTTTTTTATTAAAAGATAATTCCTTTGACAACTGTAGTTTTGGTTTAATCTTGTGAAGGTTTACCAACGATAATGATGAATTCCTAGTAGTTTCTCTTGAAGTTCAAGTGAAAAAGGGTTTAAGTTACTCCGTTTATGTATATACCCTTTTTAGTACGAGTAGACTTATGTCCTTTCTCACTAGGAAGCCAGCTTTGAAATATCGCAAACGGGCACACTCAGAGTCAGTTTATGAGGATTAATTCGTTCCTTATAGTAATATTTTTTTATTTAATATTTAACTTTGAATAACGAGCGAGCCAAATATGTCTAAAATGTCTCTGAGTCCGGCGGTTTAAAACAAAATTTTTTGGTTATTCCCTCTTACGGAAGTTTTTATCAGCTTTACAGGAAAGGCCGAAACTTAATGAAAAAAACAGTATTTAAAATAGTAAAATTCGTGGAGCTATCTAGAATGTTAATAAAACGGGTTCTTACCTCGGTTACAATTACAATATTTGGTGAGTTCCTGATATATTGACGATATTGCAGTCTTCATGATCACGACATAACTAATCGCGGTAAATACCAGCGTCGCTATTCCCTAACGCACTCGCAACCTCAATTGGCTTCAAAGCGGAACAATTATTTTCATTTTGTATGCAGACAACCCTTCGATTTTCAAAATTAAAACAATTGCGATTGCGAGTGCCTTAAGCAATAGCCCCTCTGTTCATTAACCTAGTATATCATGATTAAAACACATGATAGTTTAAAGGAGTAAGTACATTGTAATCCCCTTATTTGTAAACGTATTTTAGTTAAAGTGCTTTGTCACTTTCTGTCAGATGCAAATGTCACAATGTCAGATAAGCACCAAGCATGTTTTAAGCATATTTTAGCTATTGTGCGTTTATGAATAAAATAGTAAATATTTTTTCTGGTGTCCCCTTGTTTTACAGACTGAAAAATTACAGAATTTTGTTTCACAGAAAATGTTTCATATACTATTTGGTCCTTGTATTTTTGCTTCGTATATATTTTTTTTTAACTATTTACTTGAAAGAAGCAAATTCGACAGAAAATCAATTCAATGAATTTTGTAATTTTATTTTTTCATGACACATACTTATCAAACAATATAATTATTTTTCAACGAATATTGTTTGGTCAGTGCATTTTTTAGAAGGTTGGGTTATAAGATAAATACTATATTATGATATAAATATGAGTGAGCGAGCGAGCGAAGCGAGCGAGCAAGACCTCTCTGGGCAGAACCGACTTGAATAGGTTAGGTTAGAAGGCTATGGCGGGAGCGAAGCGAAGCAAGCTCCCGCCTTAGCCTTCGAGGTTATTTTTTTTATATCCCTTGAATAAGCTATGCGATACCATTTGACTGCAAATTAAAATCGTATGCTTTTTTTCAAACGTTTCATTTCACACACCTTCACAAACTGCACCCTACTCTATAAGTTGATTTTATTGTTATTAAGTTATATTTTAAATAAATAATATGAGAACAAAGAATATTTAATTTGCTATTCTATGATATGAAAAAAGAAACATTGAATTTTATTTAAAATAAAAAACGATGATTTAAAAGTCTTCAAAGTAATTATTCTACATATTGATTATTCTATGAAATGATAATACGAGATAAAATTTCTATGAAATGAAATTCTAAACAACTTCAGTCTGTAAAATAACGTACAACCATTTTTTCTCGATACAATTCGTCAGCAGCGACAAGTTCATTCAATTATTGTATCAAACATCATACCACCATAACCAGAACCATACTCTGGCAAGGGGTTTCGTGGCAAGAAACGAGCCCCGACGGTATGAACGGGGTGCAAGCTTCCCGTGTGGGGAGAGCCTTATATAAGGCCGGTCCATTCAGGCGTGGAATGAACATTTCTTTACAGCATCCACCTACGAATTGTGGAAGGTCACCGAACACAGAGTGACAGCGTTTAATTTTATTGTGTGTTTAAATTTGTAACAAGCTAAGATTTCTTTAAAAGTATTAACAATTGAAACGTTTAACTACTAAAGAGAAGTAATGTAGATATAATTATTATTCAATTTTAAAAGATGTACCCAATACTAATAGTTATTTTTTAATACTTACGTACGAGCTTTCTTACCTTCCGTTTTTGGCGTCACTAATATTGGTGTTAACTGAAGGTTATGAAAATGATAAATAGTTATTTGTTCAACAAGAGAGCAAAGTTGGTTTTTGCTGCGAGTGATGATTTTGAATCCCGAGTAAGCGAAGGATTCTATTATTGAATCTCGAGCGCAGCGAGTGCGAGTGCGAGTGTCAAAGATACGAGACGTAAAAAACTTTGGTGTCGTGTGAGACATACAACTTTTCACCTCAGCAGCGAGAACAACACAGCGTGAAGCTGGTAGGGCCAACGCAGGTCTTCCGTTGTGACCATTTGGTGAATACACGACTAAATAACGACACGATCGCATATGCATCAATCAAAAGCATTTTTGCAAAATACTAATAAAATAAAAAGTGGAAAAAATAAACATGAAACAGATAAAACCTGTCACTCAACTTGATAATGCCTTAGTGCAGACACAACTTTATACAGCTTTATGTAGTCAGTGGCTTTAAAAAAAACCTAACTAGGCCTTGTCTATGGCTATTGGCTATGGCGGACAAATTAACAAAAATTACATCGTCATTTACATTAAATAGCTGTCTTCGTCACTGGACTCGCTCATATTTATTTATTATTACTTTTATTATATCCAACTATTATTGAAATTAGATAACGTAGCGTAACAGAAAAGTAACAAAAAACATTTTTTTTTAAGTACAATAATCCCTTTATTTTTGAAATGCGTTCTGAAACTGCCCCCGCGGTTTATGTCACGAAATTAAAGATTGTTAAAACGATAACAAAATTATGTAGATACATAACTTCTTATTTTTCATTAATTTTGTCTTCAAAACATTAAATTAAAAAAATGATTGTACCTACTGTATAATGAACACATTTCAAAGTTTAACAGATAGTTTTATTTGCAATTTTACGGTTATGTGTGCATCCGAACGTGCGTTTCTTTTTGGGCCTACTATGTGTGGAATTTGAAAATCGAACTTCGAATCAAGTTGTTTCTATCTCTCGCTTTTTTCCTATCGAAGTGAAAGTGACAGAACAAAGTGAAGTTCAATTTTTTCGAATGGTGTGAGTAGCCCCAGCACTGCTCACGGCATTTAAAAAAAATAATTAAAAAGCTACTTTGCCTCTCGCTCGCAGCAAAATTGAATTTTGCTCACTGTTTTTAAGCAGCAAAACCTGCTTGTTTGAGCTGCTGAGGTGAAAATAATTTTAACGGCCTTCTGTCTATTGGACTATTTTATTAATATTCCCACGAAAAAAAAGAAAAGTCTCCTACAGGAGTGTTTTTGAACCGATAGACTAAAATAATTGGAAACAATGTTTAAAAAAATGACCTACCTCAACAAGCCGACTGATGTGTCGACAGATTCATATTAAAGTTGAGTAGGTTGCCTGTATTTATATCTTCGCTGACTCCAAGATATAGGTCATCCTATTTTAGCCGCCGCAAGGAACATTATTTATTTACCTGTAAACACAACATGTTCAAGCGCCATCCGACCATCCCGCATTCCCACCACGTCGCCCGCTAATGTCCCGAGCTGGTAATCCTCATTGAAGTAGCTCCAGCACATTAATCACTCCTCCCAACTTCCCAACTCCACCTGACGGGATATTTTCCTTTAACTTTTAAGCTCTGTTCAAAGTTTTGATGGACTTTGAGTTTTAAGTAAGTTGAATAGTAATACATCTTGTGTCGCTTCTTTATTGTAGCGCTTTAAGGGATTAAGGTTTTGTTGCGGTTCGTGATGAGCTGGGGTTTACTGTGTGGGAGAGATTAATGGCCATTTAAACGTTTATTATAGGTCAGATACGTAAAGCGGAGTTTTCATAAGTACACAAATAAGTAATTTAGTTATAATCTTAACCGCACTATCAAAACAATCCATCGCCACAGCCGTTAATCCCTGAGTAGGCAGTTATGTAAAATAATTCCATTAAGCAAGCGTAATTTCTGTCTAACTCTGAATTAGTTCCACCTTATTGCCGACTTGAGAATTTTTATCACAGCTAAAGCAATCAGAGCGCCAATAATTTCCCTCATAATGACTCGGCGGTCGTAAAATTTGAGCATTGCGCCAAAATGGTGGCACATTAAAATTCCCTCTCAGTCGTTATAACCGGAGTTATCGGAGGCGATCCGTCCCGGTGCGCTCCCGTCCGACCTTCTCGATTCGGCACGGTACAAGTGTGACATCCCGGCTGTGGGATGGTTCTTAAAAAAACAATCATATAGCACTGAATGCATCGCAATGTGACTATGAAGCTTCCTAGCCTCGTCGGAATGTTTATCTGTATGCTTATTTACATGCCACGGATATACACACGGAACAAAGCACACTAACAGCCATTCAGGCAAGGCTTTACTGCAGAAGCATTCCGCTGGCTTTGTATGTGTCGGCATATTTTGCTTTGATGTTTACATTAGCGTATCGCATAAAATAATCGAAGTATCTTCTGAATATTGTCATGAAAATGTCAGTTTGCTAATACAATGTTGCTGTCGCAAGTTATTGGAAATACTTCTGAGTTTTGATTTCTGATGAAGTGATCAAGTATTAACAAGTTCCTGATATGTTGCTCGTTCTCTGCTAGGCTTCTTGTTTTAACGGTTATCTGTATATTTTAAACGTTTCATCGAATCGGCATCGGGTGCAGTCGGGCCGAGCCCCGATCGGGACAATCGGCATTTCCATCTCAATCGCTCTCCCCGCTCGCCACCCGCCGTTAGTTTTCTTTTTTAAATCGCACGTTAAGGATTTGGCGTGAATGCGTAAAGGGTGGAGACCCGCGCCCCGCCCCCTCATATGTTCTCATCTCTCGCGAAGCAGAGCCTTTCTGAAGCAATTGTGCCCTTATAAATAGCGGAGTTAGCACTACGCCTCTACTAATTCGCCGCTGCCTTGTTTATGTTCGGATCCTTCGATTTGCAACACAAATGGATACAAAGTAGCAGGCCCGGGGCAACGCGCGCTAAATTTCCTTTTCTTCTATCAAATTATTGGTTCGACGTAACGATTCCTATGGTTGTAGATGTTTCGAGATGAACACGAACAACGTTCAGGAAGAATTTTTGGTTTAATATTTGACTTATCTTTAACAATTAAGGTTGAATTATAATATTGCTAAATAGAAAGTAAAAAAATGCGTATTTTGATTATAAAACGTCGATTACAACTTCGTTACGAACCGAAGCATTATCATAAATCAACAAAAGAAAAGATTACGGCGTCTCCCAGCCCGACCCCTTCCCGTGATAGATACGCGTACGTGTCCTCCATCGCCCACACTCCTAAATTCCTCACTGCAACTATGTTTCATATATGTAAAATAATGCGGCTGATGTATCCTTAGCCTCCCGGGCGGCGCCCCCTCGCGACTTATTCCGATATAATCAATAACTTAGTGAGATCCCCTTTGCATCCGTGTGACAGTGCCGCCAATCGAACTAAGCTAAGGGTTGTTTTTACTTTTTTCTTCAAACACGGCCTGATTAGAGACCGTGTTTGGGGCTGTTTGAAGATTTTGTTTCACGACTCGCTTGCCCCCGAAAGACTCATTTTGCAGGTTTGTCGTTATAGATGTTTACTCTATTTTGCCTCTTTTTTGCTTAAACGTGTTCAAATATTAGCTCGGCAAGTTAAGAGCTACGGCGCTGAATCTGGAATGTAAGCGTGTTATGATTTACAAACGGCGCTTCCCGTCACTTGCGGGAGCGTTTCAGCCAGGGAACAGTTTAATCTGTGCAGGTTACGATGCCTAAGAGGTAACTGATAACGCGATGTAACTACAGTCACCCAGGGCCGGTATTCTAGGTGCTAAAAAACAAATCGTCTTTGATATGTTATCGTATTGTCAACGTTTTGATAGCTCCTTAAGTATTTACTTGACAGTAATGGCGGCTGACGTCAAATCAATACCGTAACAGGTCAAATACGATATGGTTTTTACCGCTGGGAAAAGAGGCCGCGAGGGCCCAGACAAGATGCACTACGTTAGCTAGCGTTTCTCTTCCTTTAGTTTTTAAACCAATCGTGTCACTGGTAGATGCCGTGGTACTAAAAGTAACGTGATGTGCCAGTGACGCGATTGGTTTAAATACTAAACTACTCGTAATAGAAACGATAGTTAGCGTAAGGCTTGTTTCAATAGAACTTGCCAACAATGTAAACAAAACATTCAATGAGATATCCATATTCTATTTATTATTTTAATGGTTTAGGATAATGATGTGGAAAGAATTGATTAAATAACACATGGATTTTGCAGTATTTGATGATATAGAATGGAAATTAAAGACATTTTGAATACAAAGTTTGTTTACATTGTTGGCAAGTTCTATTGAAACAAACCTTAATGCGTCTGGGCCCTCAGTTATAATATTAAACATTTATTCGAAACTTATCACTGTGAATGTCATTGCCATAGGTCATGTTGTCATTTGATGTCCAGTTTGAAGTTTATTTTGAGAAAGTGCTTTACATTTTCTGGGAACTGTACACAGCAAGGGCTTCTATTTTACAGGTGAAAGCAATATTGCTTTTGGTGTGTTATAGTATCGTGTTGTTTTTAACGCGGCCGCTTACTGTCTAGTAAATAAGAACTATCACAAAAATGATAATACAGAAACATGTCAATATGTTCTTAGTGAGATATGTTTAAGGAAACAACTGTATCTAAACTACTTTGTAAATTTGTAAATTAGTTCATAAGTAATACATTGTCTGTTTCTGTTTTATCTCCAATAAAGTAAATAAAGTAAATAAATAAAAGCAATAAGATTTCTCAGCCCGTGCCAATAATTATGTTTCTTTTTAATAGAAATAACTTACACTACATACCGTTAGAATAAATATCCTACTGTATGTTAATCCAATTATTTTAGGTGTAGAAACTTACCTTCTTTTATGTCTTATTCTAATTTCGGAAAAATAATAATAATACAAAATGACTTTGGTTGGTGAGGCTAGTGTACTTAACCTGTTTCTACTCGTACACTCGAAAAAATATGAGCCAACCAAGAGTGATTTTCTATTAGTTGACATAAAATTTATACAATAGTTATGATATTAGTTATACGAACCAAAGCTTATAGTAACAGCAGCAAGTTCCTTAGTGATTTAACTTGCGTCTTAGTTGACGTACATATCAAACGTCTTGTAAGGCTCGTATGGAAGGGACGCTTATGGACCATAATCACAATCTTGTTAGAAACGACCAATATTTTTTTACCTTTCTGCAATATATCCTATTTACGTTTTAAATTCGCTAGTCAAGAAATTTATGTTCGTCGCGATGGTAAGAAGAAGGTGATATGCGCCACTTATTACGTGCTAGTGCGGACTGGGAACATTAGACGTACCTATGGCCAATGGGGTCGTAGAGTTATTTCGTGGCGGCCGCGTGACCAAAGTTGCTCCAACGATTTGACTATTTCCAACAAGATTCCTACAAGTGATTGCATTCAATGATATTGATTTACATATGAGCCTAATCAGAAGTTACACATCAACTGAGTAAACCACGAAGTGTTTTAACCGCGCCATTTCTTTTATGTGAGTTTTTTGTAACCCCCGTATATTAAGTAGAATTAATAACGTTGGAATTAACTAACTGATGGTGAAAACCGCATCAATTCGTCCAGGAGGAGTAAGTTTATTTTATACTACATACATACTATCAGACCATTGGAACCTTGACCCACCATAGAACTGTCACAGAGACGTTATGATTCAAGTCATAAGAAGTGTCAAACAAATTGTTTTATAATGTCACTGTGACACCGTTCTATGGTGGGTCAGGATTCCATTGGGCTGATAGTACATACATTAAATCACGCCTGTTTCCCAGAGAGAGAGTAGGCAGAGACCACTTCTTTCCATTTGCTACGATCTTGACAAATTTCTTTCGCTTCTTCCACGAGGTGGACTACTACTACATCGAGTCATACACGCACGTCGGTTTTGGGTACTTAAGATTTGGCCCTTTTCCAGTATTTCTCCGATTTGACTCGAAAAAGTACGCCTAGGGCGGCCCCTTCCGACCCGTCCACTCATTTTCAATCTGTATATCTCTTTCGTCAATCTTCTTTCATCCATCCTTTCCAAATGACCGAACCATCGAAGCATGTCCTTTATTTTATACTAGTAAATAAAGATTAAACAAATAACATCAACTTTTAATTTAAAAGGGTAGTCGTGCCCAGGGTCTGACATGATACCTCGAAAGTAAAGCAGGGTGGAACAAGCGCTCCGCAGCTTACCCAACTGAGGTTTAAGTAAACATAATATGAGCTTGCTAGCTTGCTGCCGCCATGCAGCAGAACTCGCTTTGTTGTGATTCTGTACGTTAAGTGGGTATTACGTATCAGAATCATTCCAATTTATTCTTCTGAACCTCTATTCCACATTGTATATGCTCTTAACTTTGATATCGCAAGCTTAATCCTACCTTATAAGAGCTGTTATATTCAACACCATTACATGATAATAATAATAACATTTAATAATATAGTATTACGGTATAAAAACAGGATGGGGAAAGTAGAATAAAGGTCCGGTTTTGGTAACATATTTTCGATCTCGAGATTCCTTAGAGCTCTTCAACTAACCTAACTTAACCACATGAGGTGGCCTGTTGTGTACCTTTTCTGTGCCATATTTTCATTTTATGCATCAACTATACAAAAAAACTCTCTTAGTTGGTTGGTTCTTAGTGTTTCAGCAGTCCAATCGTAGCGCAGGAACAGTCGTCATCGCGTTCCTTGGGGGTTCCTTTGAGCCTATGTCCAGCAGTGGACGACTTTTAACTAACTCCGTGTGTCCAGGGACATGTTTGGGTATCGCTATCGAGGCAGTAAAAGGGTTATTCTGCCTTCCAAAAGATAAAAGGCGGTATAGAAATAAGGAGTCCACATGTGCTTACTACCTTCTTGCTTTGGTCGACAGTAGGCTGATTACCTACTATGCAATTTCTACATACTGTTAAAGATCAAGGTCACAAATAGTTGTACTCGTATCTAGCCATCGTGTCGAAATGTATATAGACCTTATTTTTAATGTTACAGATATGATTTTTTAATACAAGTATGCTTGTATTTGTCTGGAACGTACAGTTAACTAAATACAAAAATATGTCAGGTATATAGGATCTTCTGACATACGAGTACAGGGTCTTGTAATGTTAATTTTGGAACTACCTGCAAGCAGCAGTGTTCACGTTGTAGGGACCCGGTGTGGAGGTTAAGACATCCGGTGAAATTACTAGCATATAGAGACTTTCTACCTTAGGCCGCATTGCGTATTTGTTCTTAGGATCGCAGACTTAAGATTGTAGTCATGGAAATGCTATGGGTCCTAGAGCACCCTTAACATCAGGTGGCAT